>JAVSBV010151136.1:0-15304 GCA_033117975.1 Parotocinclus spilosoma
ATAGATAGATAGATAGATAGATAGATAGATAGATAGATAGATAGATAGATAGATAGATAGATAGATTGATTGATTGATTGATTGATTGATTGATTGATAGCCCATTCTGTCTTAAAGTCAAGACTGGTAAGCTGCTGCAGGAATGGCTGACCCCGTAAAGTGCAGATTTGTTAGAATGCTGCAGTGATGGTTGACATTCAGGATCTTGGGAGCTCATTGTTAGTTGGGTGCTCTCTTATGAAAGTCCTTCCCTGATTACTTACTTTGTTGGGGCAGCTAGTTCAAGGAAGGGCCTTTGTCTTTTTCCATTTAATGATTATTGTGACTACTAACCAGGTTTCCATCCATATACAGGGTGTGTCAAAAGTCACAGGACAGGACCTTTTATTTCACAAACGAAAGGGAAAATGGCATCTGAATACCCCAGCAAGTAATGGGTGAGGGGGTCTTTTAGATAGAACATGGCTGCCATCTTGAAAGTCGCCAAGTTGTAGTATTAAAGAAGACCAGAATTGTCTTTCAGACTTACAATAACTCTGTGGTTTTTGTGGGGGGTTTTTGGGGGGGGTTTGCTGAAATGGAATCATGTGACGTACAGTAAAGCTTGACACGTTATTGTTTATTCTAAAAACGCTTTTACTTTTAATAGCATTTCAGATTTATCAATATTCTAACTTTTGTAATATTTGGATTTTTTTTACTTTTATTTTTTCTATTCAGGTTATTCTTTGTGCATTTACAAACTTTGCAAAAACTTGATGAATGGCAAACCTGCTACTGTGTTAATGGGAACTTTCACACACTCACTACGCCTGATACTAAACAAGGTCGCAGGAGAGCCGGAACAACCCCAGGCAGGGGGCCAATCCAGGGAATTACTTTACTGAGCCCACAACCTTCTTGCTGTGAAGCCACAATGCTACCCACTGAGCGACTATGGAAACTTTCAGCGCAGCAGAATTTTCTGTTGCCTTCTCCAGATATGAGCCTACACACAATCCTGTTCTTGCTCCACGAATTTGTTGCAGCTGAAGTAAACAAAGGTGGATTTTAAATTGTAGACAATCAAGAGAAATGGGAGGCCTCCAGAGCTATAGTTAGTGTCGTATCAAAGGGTCTTAATGCTTATCCTTATATATACTTATATCATACTTAGAAATGTGCAAACATTTTTAAAATTCTGTTTTTACAGTTTTGACATTATGGGATATTGTGTGCAGAATTATGGGGAAAATTATATTTATTTATTTTGGCAAAAAGCCAGACACATAACAAAATATGAAGGGTCTGAAGTTATTGCATATACATGTATATCTAGTCTAGTGTTCATAAACATGAAACTTACTGTCCAGCCTCCTCCAGCTGTCTCCATATCACAGTAGACCCACAACGGCTCTCCATCTTTACCCTCGGGGTAAATTTCTGCCTCTCCTGACTTCTTTACTCCATTCAACTTCACTTGGGAGCAATCAGCTGGGAATGGGTATGGCAGTTGTGCTATAAAAAATCAGTTGTAGACTATATTAGCACTGGTAGGACCTTAGTTGAGGTCAAACTTTACAGAAGAAGTCAGCTTACTGGTGGTAAGTGAAGTGGTGGCAACACAGATATACTGCCCCTCACTCTCTCCATCCACTTTTACTATGTAGTTAGAAGATGCCACCAGATCGGTTAATTCATATTGGGACACCGCTGGATTCAGGATCACTTCCTTTTCAAACAAAAAAGACATACAAAGTTGAGTCAGATTTATTTCTATAGATATATCTATATTACAAGCCCAAATCAGAAAAATTCGGGACAGGAAAATGAATATAAAACATTTACTTAATTTTTTTGTCATTTCAAAAAGTTGGGACAGTAAAGCATTTAATACTTTATATTTGTTGGGATTCCATTTCACCACACTTAAAAGATGTTTTGGTAAGGATACCAAGCCATTTAGTGTTTCAGGTGTCATTTTGTCCTATTCTGCCTGCAAAAAAGTACAGGATTGTTTTTGTAACATTTTTACATTTCATAATTCTCCACACATTCTCTATTGGGGACTGGTCAGGACTGTGGGCAGATGAGAGGGTACAAGCAACATGTACCCTCTTATTTCACAGCCATGCCTTCGCAATGTTTAGCATTGTCTTATCATGTATGTCCCTGCAAAAATGTCAACTTAAAGACAGCATTTGCTGCTCTGATATCTTGTGACAAAGTTGTGACAAAATGTTTTAAGAATGGCACAAATGTTGGTTTTCACAAAGTTTTCTACATCAGTTTTAATGATGGCAATTTGTATTTAGATTGTAAAGAGTGATCAGATAAAATGCAATTAATGGCAAAGTCGTTCCCTGCCATGAAAAATCAGTGATGATCTCATTAGGAGAAAAGATTAATGAGGACAAGACAGCTGATATTACTCTGTTATGCTAATTAGAAAAGCAGACTGGTTACTTAAAAATGTGTTTGTGTTGCTTCTCATCCAGTGGAGTGGGTTTGCTCAAAAAAGAACACCGCCATAAATAAAGAGTAGTATCAAAACATCCTGAAAGCGCAACTTCTCCCAACGGTCCAGGAGCAATTTGGAGATGAACAATGCTTTTTCCAGCATGATGGAGCACCATGTGATAACAAAGTAAATCAGTGAACAAAGCATTGCAATTTTGGGTCCATGGCCAGAAAACTCCCCAGATCTTTATCCCATTGAGAGCCTGTGATCAATCTTTAAAAAGATTTTGGACAAACAAAAACCCAGAAACTATGATCAACTCCAAACACTGATTAGGCAAGAATGGGTTACCATCATTCAGAAAGACTTAAACAAGAACTGTAAATATTAAGACTTTGCTTAAGCTGGATGTATTGTCATCCATCTACAATTGTACTTCAATATACCATATAATAATCTGACAAAAGACTCCAAAAGACTCTGAGGCAGCAAAAAAAAAAAAAAAATACAAACCTGAAATTGACCTGTGTCAGACCAAGGGTACCATAACATGACAGACCTTGACCTTTAGACTTTGGACTACTACTGATAGTATGGATGATAGGATGGGTGGTGCTTTTTGTTTTTGGTCCTAAACACACTGCGTCAATTTTTGACATGTACATGGCTGACATAAAAAGAAAAGTTTTATGTGGCATTTTGAAATGTAACTCTGATCTATTGTTCAGTTTTGCTTGTACAATGCCCTTAATACACTGAAATCCCTCCTGATTCATTAAATCATTAAATGCTGCTATGCACTACAAAGGTACAAATATGCAAATCTCTTCTAATCATTCTCTACTCTTCCACTGCTTTTAAAAATGTTCTTAAGCATTTTTTGTTAAACTGGATATCCTATGCCCATCTTCGCTCTTCAAAAAACTCAGCATTTCCTGATTATTGCTTTTGTTCTAAAAATCAAGACTACAATCGTCTGTTTACATTATTTACTTTTTAACATTTACAGTATTTATTAAAAAAAACTCAAACTAAATGTAAATTTAGTATAAAAAAAAAAAATCATTACTAGCTCTAAATTGCCCAACTTTTTTTGGAATGTGTTACAGGCCTTAAATGGAGAAACAAATTTTATTAACAAATGAAAGACCAGACAAAACATGAAATATATTAGGTTTATACTGTCTGTGATTAAATAAAAATTAAAGTAAATGTAAGAAACATAGTGATTTTTTTATATGCATCTTCCATACAGTCCCAACTTTTTCTAATTTGGGGTTGTAGATCATGGTACACCAATCATGAGCGCAACAGCATTGGTCATGAACCAGTACTTATGCAACACAATTATAAATAATGAATTATTTTATTTACCGTAACCTCTTCTGCTAGCTGGTACGTTAGCCTGTAGCTTTTAAAAGCCAAACGAGGGGCCCTCCATGAAATGACAGCTGAATTCCAAGTGACTTTGTTGGGTGTCACCACCTGAACCTTTAATCCTGGAAAACATGTAAAAAGAAGGATTTTCAAAAAGAAACACGTTTCTAATGTGTCAAAACACTTAACTTGTATTGCAACTTTGTTACTTCGCTATATGATGCACTTGTTGTAGTAAGTAGTGTTTGAGCCCCTGTGTCAGATTATGGTCCCCTAATCCCTATAGCCTACATTCTATAAACTACACATAACACTATTAGCCTATAGAGAGCAGACCTGTAAATGATTCCAGGCACTACATTACATGATAATGCTCATTACTGTACAGCAGCAGATTAGTTTGCTATTCAAAATGAAACCAGGTTTGACAACATGGTTTGTTCTTTTGCTTTAATGCCTGAAGTCTTAATAATTAAAATAGTAAAATTAAAGTCTTATTATATAAATATAAATTAAATACATTTTGTACAAGCAAACTCTTGCAGACCTGGAGACAGTAAAGAGAATCACAGTCTTGAAAGCAGAAAATAAACATGATAACATTCCTACATTTGTTTTTACTCTCTGTAAGTGTTTAACAATTTATAAAAGATATAAAATATAAGAATTTACTGTTTGTATATTGTTTCATTGGAATGGAATGGAATTAACCGTACAGTCGCAACCGACCCTCGGTCACTTGATGGATCATCGATCTCCACACATTTCTGTCCTTCATCGATGTGATCCATCAAGTATTTCGCCAGGATAGTGGAGTAGTTTGCCATTGCTTTCTCCACCCCTCCCCATGCATGTTTCCAGTTACACGGCTGGGGTGTATTGTTTAATTAAAAATGTATTAATAAAAGCACTGGTTAATATATAAAAGCCTTGGTTCAGTGTTAAAATTTTTTTTAACTACTGCCTGTTGCAACATATTCAATGACATGAGATTAACCCCAGAATAAAAACTAACAAAACAATTCATTTGAGCATAGTTACACACACTTTTGCATAAGATTGGTTTCATACATAAATGTAACCAATGCATTGCGTTATATGGTAGTTAGCCACATATCAGCAAGCTTAGTTTTGCCACACACTGCACAACTAAGCTTAAAAAGCATGTGTTCTGTGAAACTGAGTTGCCAGATCCATATATTATACTGAACAAAAATATGTAAAAAAAAATGCAACACTTTTGTTTTTTTTGCTCCATTTTTCATGAGCTAGCCTGAAAGATCTAAGACTTTTTCTATCTACACAAAAGGCCTTTTTCTCAAATATTGTTAACAAAGTAATAAGAATACCACTAGTCACCTCTAAAACATTTCACAGTGGCAACTTTTTATTTATTTATTCACAAAATATTCACCCATTGTATTATTAATGTTTGCTTCATGAGGGAAGGATAATGCTTGATGATACTTTTAATTAATTCATTCATTCATTTTACATCCAATACAGGGTCAGCCGATATTTAGCCAACAGCATGGATAGCTTAATGGTTTAGGTACTGGACTATGAACCAGAAGGTCTAGCATTCAAATCCCACCTCTGCCAAGTTGCCACTGTTAAACAATGTAAATGTAAACGGGGAGAAAAGACAGGAGACATGCATGGAATCTCTCACTCATACTGCGACACTTTTACAGATACCAGATCACAAACCTCAATCATATATTATAAAAGTGAAGAGAAAGTACCCAGAGCATTCTAAATAACCTAAATAATCATTAGATGAAAACAATTACCACTTGTTGTTGTAAAGGTTGTGGAGATCGAGCTACTCTGCAGGTTGTTGATTTGGCTCATTATCTTCACGATGTATACAGTAGACCTGTGTAAGTCTTTTAGCTGGTGTTCAACAGATTTTCCAGATAACATCACTGTCACTGTCACATTGGGAGCTATGTAAAAATGCAGTATGAATTAGATACATACCAATCGCTCCAGCAATACCATATCCAGTTCTAAATTTTACTTACATTTTGTGGTGCCATAACTGAAGATATAATGGTCGACTTTAGCTTTAGGAGGTTTCCATACCAACAGTGCTTTAGTGTCAGTGATGTTCACTGCCTGAAGGTTAGTGGGGGCATCAGGTACTATAATATACACATGTTATGGGACAATTATCAACTATTACTCCTTAATATCAACATTCTGCTGAAGTAGTGTGAATTATTTAACACAACATATACCTGTAACAACAGATGCTGTGGTTGGTTCACTCTCAATTGATTCAATGACTGACCTCACAGAAATTTCATAAGATGAACCAGCAGAAAGTTTGGAAATGAGAACATGGGACAGCTTGGAATCCACAGACATGGATCCTGTCACCCCTGGAAAGGGAAAGGTTTAAATAAAACATCAACATATTATTTTATTTGTGCTTCAGATCATGTCAGGAAAATGGCAGTAAATGGTAACAGAGCATTCAACAGTACCATTTGCTAAATTGGTGTATGTGACTTTGAATCCTGTTACTGTGCTTTTTGGTTTGGTCCAAGACACAGACAGAGATGTTTCAGTAATATTGCTGAATATCAGTTCTGCAGGAGGTTCAGGACCTGGGAACAGAGAAGGAATGACTCTGATAATATAGTAGAGTTCATAAATAAGCAATCCAATGAGAAAGTCAGCAGTACAGAAATCTAGGACTGGATGTAGTGGTTGACTTTTCTAGACACAAACTACTGAAAAAGCTAATTATTCAGTGACCTAATTGGCTTGGACTAAGCAGGAAAGGGAAGTGTGTGAAAGTCGACACTATAGCTGAACCTAATTTTTCATTTATTTTATTTGGGACTTATTCAGATGTTTTGTCATTTTGAATAGTAAAATTGGAAATATCTCTATAATGTCCTACATACAGCTGAATTCAGTCACACTGTAGACACAATGCCTGTCTAGCTAGTGATATTCAGTCCTGTGTTACTAATTTTTATTATCCTTTTTTGTTAACTTAATGTCACATTAGCAACACTGACACAAGCAAGGTTACAGTGGTACTAGTCAGACACATTCACACTGGGCCAAATTAGAGCAGCCAATTAACCTAATGCATAGCTTTCTAATTAAACCAATGAAGACAAATGGATTTATTATTTTAATAACAGAATTATTAGTGGTGCAAAATGTTTGTATATGTACTGAATGGACCGAATATAAAGTATAATATCAAACGTTTTACTATGAGAAGGTTGAAAGCCATAAATTGAAAAGGTGAGTCATAACCATTTCCCCATATTTGTATTTTTGGGCTCAAAAGTATAAATCAGTTTAAGAGAGATATATTGAATAAACCTTCACATTTCATGCAGAAGAAAGGATAGAAGTGAAAAAATGATTATATACCTGTGGAGACTAAGAAACGTTGAACTGTGGATCGCACACGGGGCCCAGAGCTGTACAAGGACACTGAGTATGTTGTTTGAGGACGGAGGTTCTTGAAATGATAGGAGCGAGCAGTGCCTGCAAGAATCCGGGAGAACTTCCCTGCACTCCTATCAGACATTCTGTGGTGAAGTTTAGCTGAGGTTTGGTTTACATTTTTGAACTCATTGCGAGTGGTAACTTCTTTGTTACCAGCCTGGCTTTTCTCTGATTCCTCTGGACTCATCTCATGATTGCTTCCCAAAAGAACTTCCCTTCTTATTACAGTAAAATTCCTAAATATTCCCTCAGGGGCTTCCCATGTGATAATGAACCCAGTAGCTGTTATGTTTTGAATTTCCACAGGTCCTATTTCTGTTATTTTTGTTGTTCTGTTTCCATGAGATTTAGTGTCAGACATATTTTGCTGTACACCAAATGTTTCCTTTTCTTTTCCAAATGTTCCTTTCATGTGCCTTTCATTACCATAGTATAAATTCTTTTGTTTTTCATCAGAAACTGAGGCAGCATTTAGATCTCTGTTTGTAGTTACACCTTCCTCATGACTCTGGTGTAACTTCCTGTCTTCTTGAGTTAAAATCGTTAAATCTACAATTCCCTCTTCTTTTCCAGAAGTAGCTTTATGAGACTTTGTCTTGTCACCTTGCAGAATATTCTTGTTTTTGTCACTGGAGTTTATCTTTCTCTTTTCAGACGATGCTTCTGTTACAAGTGTGACATTGCCTTTGTGGAGATTTATGTCTTTGTCAGCAGAAGTAGTTGAATTTTTCTGTTTTTCTGTTTTATTTAAAGTTGTACCGCCTTTAAGAATATTCTTTTCATTTTTATGTAGTAAAACAACTTCACTTTTACTGGATGGTACTTTGAGTGAATTGTCTATTTTTGCCTTTCCAGGTAATCCTTGTTTTAGAACTGTCACACCAACCTGGTGCTGCTCCTTAACTTTTTCAATGGCAGTAACATTTACAAATGTTTTCTTTCCCGTTGTAATTTTTGTTTCATGTATTAACCTCTGTTTTTCACTGGAAGTCCCTGATGTTTTGTCATTAACAGATGTGATATTGCCCTGGTACAAACTATCTTTTTCTGTAGAAACAGTTAGATTTCCATGTTTCTCCACCTTTTCTTGTCCAGATGTTATGTTTTTGAAAGCTATATTCTTTTCATCCTGCACTGTTTTTTTCTCTTTCTTACTGGAAGTTGTAACAGTTCTAATTCCGTATGTTTTTTCAGGAAAAGTTGTAACATTGCCCTGGCTTAACTTTTTGTCTTTTTCAGTGGAAGTAGTTACATTTACATATTTTTCTACCTTTTTCTGTCCAGGTGTCATTTGTTTGAGATTTGTGGCATGATCCGAGTCTGACGTTTTGTCTTTATCAGTAGATGCAGTTCCATTGTTCTGTCCATATGTTACTCCTTTAATATCTCCTGTCTTGTTGTCTTGAATTAATTTATTTTTTTTCTCATTGGAAGTTGCTGAATTTCTGACTCCAGATGTTTTCTCATTAAGAGCTGTGACACTGACCTGGTTTAACTTCTTATCATCACTGGATGAAGTAACATTAAGATGTTTCTCCACTTTCTTCTGTCCAGATTTTACCTCTTTGATAGCCGGTGTCTCATCAGTCTGTACTAACATCTTTTCTTTCTGTTTGGAAGTTGTAGCATTTTTCATTGCAGGTGCTCTTTCATTACTAATTGTTGCATTAATCCGGTGCAGTTTATTCACTTTCTCAGTGGAAATAGTAATATTTAAATGTTTGTCCACCTTCTTTTGTCCAGGTGTTACTGTTTTAATGACTGGTGTTGCATCACCCTGTACTAACATCTCTTTTGTACTGGAAGTTGTTATATTTCTTGTTCCAAATGTTTTTTCAGTAAGAGCTGTAGCCTGGTTTGCTTTATTGTCTTTTCCACTTGTAGTAGTTACAGTTAAATGCTTCTCCACGTTCTTCTGTCCTGATAATACTTGTTTGAGAAGTGTCAAATTCCCCTTACTGTATCTTTCAGTAGAAACAGTTGCATTTAAATCTTTTTCAGTCTTTTTCTGCCCAGAAGTTATTTTGAGAGTTGGGATCTCATCTTCATGACCTAAAGTCTTGTGTTTCTCACTATACGTTGTTATATTTCTACTTCCAGTTGTTTTTTCATTAAGAACTGTAACATTGAGTATTGGTTTGTCCATTCCACTAGAAGTAGTTACATTTAGATGTTTTTCCACTTTTGTCTGTCCAGATGTTACATCTTTATGATCTAACATCTTATCACCATGTATCATTTTTTTCTCTTTCTTATTGGAAGTTGTTAAATTTCTGCCTCCAGATGGTTTTTCATTAAGTACTGTGATGTTAATGTGGTTTAACTCATCTTTTTCACTAGAAGTAGTAACATGTAGTTGTTTCTCTGCTTTCTTCTGCCCAGATGTTACTTCTTTGAGACCTATCACTTCCTTCTGTACTAACTTCTTGTTTCTCTCACTAGAAGGTGCTACATTTCTAAATCCAGGTGTTTTTACCTGACTAGCTGTGACATTGCCCTGCTGCAGCTTCGCTTTTTCAGCTGAAACCGTTATATTTACCAGTTTCTCCACTTTTTTCTGTTCAGCTGTTGCTTCTTTGAGAGTTAGTTTCTTGTCAATCTGGACTACCTTCTGTTTTTCACGTGAAGCTGTTACATTTCTCTTTCCGGTTGCTTCTTGAGCTGTGTTAAGAGCTGGCACAGTGCCTTGTTGTAACTTCTTATCCGTATCAGTGAAAGCAGATCCATTCAAATGTTTATCTACTATTTTCTTTCCAGATATGACTATTTCTTTAAGAAGTGTGACATTTCCCTGGGTTGACTTTCTGTCTTTGTAAGTAGAAGTAGTCACATTTAGATGCTTTTCTGACATTGTTTTTCCTTGAACTTGGAGTTGTTTCCTATCCTTTTCCATAGAAGCTGTTACATTTCTCATTCCAGGTGTTTCTTGGGCTGTGCTAAGAGCAGCCCCAGTGCCTTGGTTTAACTTCTTATCCTTGTCAGTTAATGCTGATACATTTAAATGCTTTTCTACTGTTTTCCTTCCAGATATTATTACTTCCTTATGAAGTGTCACATTTCCCTGGGTTGCCTTCCTGTCTTTGTCAGAGAAAGCAGTTAAATTTAGGTGCCTTTCTGACATTGTTTTTCCTTGATCTTGGAGTTGCTTCTTATCCTTTTCAGTCGATGCTGTTACATTTGTCTGTTTTTCCACCTTTTTGTCATTTCCAGCAGATGTCACATTGGACAGAGTTTGGTCTGTGTTTTTAACCTGTGTTGATTGGTTGGTGCCTATTGCCAAGTTCTGTAACCCTTTTATAGTTTCATTCATTTTTCTCTTATTGACTTGAGTCACATTCAGATTCAGAGACAGGATTTTGCTTTCTTGTTTAACGTTGTTAGTGTTTACGTTGCGATCAGTTTGTAATAGTTCTTTGGAACCCGTTTTTGTCTCTGCATTTTTTTCACTTATTGCTTGATTCTTTGTCCCTTTGTCATTTGTTTTACTTGACCCATTGTATTGGTCTTTTTCAATTCGGGTTTCAGTAACTGGTTTGATAGTACTCGCTACTATATTGACCTTTTTATTCTCCTTTTTCTTATTTACGTCTGTCTTGTTTGTCTGTTTTGTGGATGAGGTGTTTTGATTAGTTTTGCTACTGTCAGGAGACACCACAATGACTTCATCCTTGTCTTTGTTTGGACCTGTGAGTGGATCAATAGCATTAAAACAATTGCATTTTCTAAATGTCACAGCACTGCATATCCATCACGTAACAAACCTTTACTGCAGTCTAAGCCTGTGAAACCAGCGTGACACAAACATTTTCCATTGACACACTTTCCATTCCTGGTGCAGTTTGAAGGGCATGAAAGAGCACTGCAGTCTAGGCCACTGAATCCATGGTGGCACATGCATTTCCCATCTTCACATTTGCCATGGCTGCTACAGTTGTTTGGGCACGGTCTTTCTGAACAAAGGCTGCCTGCAGATATGGAAAGATTTCCTGTTAAATGAAAGCAGCACTGTCTTTCTTGACTGATTTCTAACTGAACTATGCGAGTACACAAATCCTGATATATTAAGAACTTCATACAGCAGACCAATCATACCACATTTACATACACAATTGCTGTATTTTTCTGTTTAAAAGTACATTCAAATGTACCAGATGGCTTCTTACATTTCTTCTTCAAAGCTGACATCTCCTTTTCAAGGAGGTGTAGTCTGTCCTTTAGTGCAGTTATTTCAGTCCCACAGCCACCAGTGCAAGGTCCCGGTATCACGCTAATGTGGTGTGTCATCACCAGAGGAGAGCCTGGCTTCAGACTTAGCTCTGTTTCCTGCACTTTGGTTGTGTTGATTGTGTCTTTCTGGGACTCTGTTTGGATAAAACCTTCTTTGATGACAACTGTAATAGGAGAGCTTGTTGGATGTTTGTCATCCAAAGTGCTCGCCACACTAGAAGTCATAGCAGGCTTTGTTGAAGAAGACAGGGTTCTGTTGACTGTTGACGAAGGGTTTTTAGGTTTTGGTTTAATATTTTGCAGAGCAGAAACTAGTTTTGGAGTGTTAAGAGCATTAGCATGATTGGTTGGTTTAGTTTGGTTATTTTTCCTTTCACCAATAGAGGCTTGGAATGAAGGTAAAGGAGTTAGTAAGAAGAGAATCACTAGGAAGTAGAACATAATGAGAAGAGGTGGGAAGATAACTTAATAATCAATAATGATTTCTAATGTTGTTCGTAGATACTGGCTACCCAACATAGCCTGGTGTATTACCTGAAAAAGAAAAAAAAACTAAGGACTGATGAAGAACACAGAGTAAATTAAATGTCCAGATTTTATTATGCTATCCTATATCTAGGTCATATACTGGCATCTACGTGCCAGCACATAGCATATTTAAAATAAATACACAGTCTAATTAGGAATGCAGTGTGAATACCATACCAAAATTAGAATTTGCACAGAGAAGACTGAGCTCAGTATTAAATGTTTAGAGAAAAAAAAATGTGCCTGCAGAAGGACTGTGCCTTGCTAACAGAGGTTCACTGTCCACTCAAGCTCTGAAAGACTGTAAAGTCTTTGATTTAACACTAAGATAATCTTTGGGGAACAGCATGTTGCCAAGCCTAATTTCTTATTTGAAATGAGTGGTCCAACATGTGATTTTTATTACGTTCCAAAAATAAATAAATAAAAAAATAATAAAACTGGAATGTTAATATTTAATGTGGCAAATTCTATGCAGATTCTAAAAGACTAACATGAGTAACATTGTGGATAAAACAATATTCAAATGACTAATATTATCAATATGAATATAATCTATTAATATTTCGTCGCACCAGTTTAACAACAACATCATATTTAGTAACAAATTAACAAAAATTCCTCAACAAACATCTCAAAACAATGATGACTATTACATGGTCAATTAATTAATTCATTTATTTATTTGTTCTTAAATGAATATTGTCCACATTTTCAATCTGATACAAACATGCAAAGCTTATCAATTCACAAAAGGTAATTCATTAATATGGAGACTTACTTGAGCTCTCGGCTGTTCTTTACTGTGTTGCTCCGTCTGCTCTGAATACCTCCAACTGACTGAGAAAGATGGGGTCAAAATTGGGCAAGAGGTACATTGCTGGTTAGGGGTGGGAGGAATAAATAAAATCTACGTTTAATGTATTTTTCCAGATTAACTGGTCAACCTATTTTTCATTGATTAAATATATGATTGCATGTAGTTAAAAACATTACAACCCAGATAATTATGTTAATGTTGTATTAAACATTAAAACCTGGATAATTATGTTAACGTCATAGGTATTTAAAAACCACAAATAACAAAGAATTGTTTAGGGGCTTCTTTATTCACTCATACATTGAATACTTTATTAGAAACTGTATTAATACTGGGTAGGAAATCAATATTATCTTTTAATCCCTTTTATCTTAAAAACACTTAATTCTTTATGCCATTTCACAAGATTTCACAAGATATTCGAAACATTCCTTTGAATTTCTGCTCCATGCTGACATGAATAGGGATTCAGATCTGGTGACTAAGAAGGCTATTGAAAACATTGTCATGATTCATGGAGCCAGTTTGAGATGACTTTTGCTTTGTGACATGATGCATTATCATGCTGGAAATATGATGTACATCTATAAACATATGTTGTGTGAGAAGATTAGACTGATTAGACTGATTTGAAGACTGTTCATTAAATGCAGTAGTATGCCCACTCACTGTTAACTCGTTGACTAAAAACACTGGACTTTAATTACATTGGCTATTCATGTGTGTGTGTGTGGGGGGGCAGCAAGGTGGTTCGGTGGGTAGCACCGCTGCTTCACAAAAAGAAGGTCCCATGTTCAATCCCAGGGTGGAGCGGCTTGGGTTCTTTTTGTGTGGAGTCTGCATGTCCTCCTCGTGTCTGCATGGGTTTACTGCCGGTACACCGGTTTCCTCCCACAACCCATTGACATGCGTGTTAGGTTAATAGGCGTCTCCAAATTGTCATTGACTTGTGTATGCAAAAACAGCTGCACGCCGGTCCCAAGCCCGGATAAATGGGGAGGGGAGGGGTGGAGAAAGCAAACTACTCCACTATCCTGCTGAAATACTTCATGGATCACCTGTATGAAGGACAGACATGTGTGGAGATCAATGATCCATCAAGTGACCGAGAGTCGGCTGTGACTGTACTGTTAATCTCATTCCCATTCATGAAGGAAGCATGGTTAGATAAACCAAGCTAATGCATGTCTTTAGAATGTGGGAGGAAAGCAGTTTCCTGGAGCAAACATACATTGATATCGTTGAGAACAAGCATATGTGCCAGGTATTTAGTGGGTTCAGATACTCTTGCCGCTCACAGATATGTAACTTTTAATAAACATTCAAATAAATAAATGGTGATCAAATTTTATGATGTTTTAGGTCATAAATCTTTTGAAAGACAGCAAATTTGAAAAGGATACAAGCTTTCATGCACAACTTCTGGTATGGCAAAATGGCTTTCATTCTTCTTATTTGCGATGCTGACTGGGCAGGAAATCACTAAATATCAGTTCTATTGAAAACAGCAGGTGAAAATGTCACCCACAAGAATTCCCACCTGGCAATAACAGTACTTTTCCCTTACATGGTAAAAAGTGTGAGGAGTCTCACACATTTTTGCTGTAACATAAAGAGATCTTGTCCCTCTGCTTCTGCTCCATAATGGGTGGTCTGTTCACCAAAGAATCCTCACCTGCATATGCTTCACAGGATGCTGCATTAGACTTATGTTCTTCATCGTGAATGAGACCACCCTCTTGCGCCTGACCTGACCATATCCTTTCACTACTGGTATGATGCCAGGCCTTCAGCAGTCATGGATATGTACAACCCCAAATCAGAAAAGTTATTAAAAGTTAGTATGAAAAATGCTAATAAAAAAAAAACATTTTAAATTGCAGACAGTATGAACCCAAGGTAGTTCATGTTTTGTCTGGTCAACTTTTATTTTCTACAAAATTTTATTTAAGAAACATTCAGTCCTGCAACACATTACAAAACAAGTTGGGATGGGGCAATTTAGGGCTAGTAATGAGGAACATTTTTTAACAGGTGATGTCAACAAATTAGAATAGTAATTGTATGTTTAACATAATTGATAGAATTGTGTTTTGGTGCAAAAGCAGTACCCACAAAACGAGTCTTTGAATAGCAAAGATGGTCAGAAGATTTCCAGTTTGTCAACAAATGCATGCACTTCATTTTAGTTCCAAATGTGTTTATATCGCTGATCTTCCTAGCCATTCCAGGGGCAGATCTATAATCTCTAGAGGTCATCTGGGTGTGGGCTAGATCTGAGAGTTATCATAGGTGTGACATCAGGAGACGATGTGCCGCCAAGAACCTCCCACTAAGGACTTTATAATCTATTCCGTTTTAAAATTTTGTTCATTTTTAATTTTTCTATTACTAATTTAACTGTTATTAATTTGTTAATTTAATACTGTAGT
>JAVSBV010151175.1:0-44428 GCA_033117975.1 Parotocinclus spilosoma
AATTTGGAATACGGCTGTAACGTAACAAAATGTGGAAAAAGTGAAGCGCTGTGAATACTTTCCGGATGCACTGTAGTGTATTTATGGGGGTGAACAGAAGCGTGTCAAACTGGACAAGAGTGCCACAAAGTGACTGTTCAGTATGACCTTGGTACAACCACCAATACTGATGCCAGCCCAAACTATGATTCCACCACCAATAAAGGAATCCTTTTCTCTCATAAAACGTGGATTCTCCCATGTTGACTCATCAGAGAAGGGGACAGTTGAACACCCCTGCCCTAGTCATCTCCGTACTGTTTCAGTCTCTTTAAAGCGATTACACAGTCTGCTAATAATGCTTTTGGATGTTCCAAATGCTATTGCCACTGTTGTCTGTGTTTGACCAGCTTCAAGACGTCCTTTGGCTCTCCAAACTTCGCAATCAGAAAAATCGTGTTGCCGAGGCATTGAAAGGGCTGAGAAATAGCTGGATGTGCACTTTTAAGATCAGGGAACACTCAGATACTTTTATATAGTCTTTTATATAGTCCAGGTACACCAATAAATATTGTTTTTTCTTCTCAGTAGAACAACTTTCTTTGATTTGCCGTTTGCTTTTCTAATGTTCTTTTTAATAATAAAAAAAAGATTGCTTCATATTCATTTTGAAATATTCCTTAATTTTCCAAGTGATAAGTTTGGATGTAATATGTGAGAACTGTAGTGGTCTAGGGCTTGAGCAAGGCCCTTGACCAACAACTGCTTGAATTGTAAGAATGTACTAATAGTAAGTCTCTCTGTGAATATAATGTAAACGTTGTGGCCTGTGTGTTAGATGGTGTGTCCCATTTGAGCTACAGAATATTGTCAGCAGGTTTGTATGTTTGTATGTGTAGATGAAGATTACCAAGTGTGGAACTGTGCAGAAGCTTCTCATGACAGTGTTGACTCAGTGGTTAAGGTGCCAGACTTCTGAACTGTATGCTGTCTGTTCAACTCTTAAAAGTTGCAGACTTGCTAACTAAAATGTAAAAACTAAGTCAAAGATGCCATTGTTGGGACTTCAGTTGCTTATATTTCACATTGTAAGATTGTTCCAGTTCTGATTAAGGACATCTGCTACGACTAAATGAAAAGTACGTTTCCCCCATGTACCTGCGATGATGATGCACAAGTTATATGTAAAGCAAGCAATGTTCTACTGCTTACATCTCCAAATGTATTAGCTACACCTATGTTAACCAGGTACCCAGTGACCACTTTATGAAGTTTATACACATAGGTGCACAAGTTTATGCACATTTGTAGCTATATACACAGCTCCCTTCACAAAACCCAACCCCTCTACCCCTGAGTTGAGTCTATATGGGATGGGATTAACCGTACAGTCGCAGCCAACTCTCGGTCACTTGATGGATCATCAAGCTCCACACATTTCTGTCCTTCATCGATGTGATCCAGGATAGTGGAGTATGGTTTGGGACTGGTGTGCAGCTGCTTCCAGGTACACGGCTGGGGTGTTTTGCATACACAAGTCAATGACAATTTGGAGACGTCAAGTAACCTAACATGCATGTCTTTGGACTGTGGAAAGAAAACCGGAGTACCCGGAGTAAACCCACGCAAACACGGGGAGGACATGCAGACTCCACACATAAAGGACCCAAGCCACTCCACTCTGGGATTGAACCCGGGACCTTCTTGTTGTGAAACAAGCGGTGCTATAGAAATATAATGATAACACCATGGTGTGCTCATATGAGCGTGTTAAATGGAGTAGCATTACAGTGTGCTCAGTGCACCAAGACCATTCACATTAGCTCTGGCGTGTGAGATTTAAACTAGTTTGTTTTTTTCCATAGACAACTTGCATCTGTTGTGCTTCATTCTTTCATCAGTGTCAGTTTCTGAACACGAATCTCAATTAGCTTGATAATTCATTAAAGAGAATTTCTTAATAGAGGTGGTTGGCGAGTGGATATGTTCATTTTATGTTCCACCAAGAACGATCCAAGAAAATAAATAAGCATAAATCAGGTCTGTATGAATCATCTTGGAAATGGATAAATAAATAAATAAATAGATCACAGGTTATTGTTTATCTAGTCTGCAATCAGACTGCATTCAAAATCAGCATTCAAACATGTTTCACATCAAGCTGCTATTTAGTGTTCAGTAAAATGATCATGAAGACATTCTACTTTGTAAATTCATGTCTCATTTCAACATTGTGCTTTCCAAAATGAATCATGAATGCGGTGAAATAAGAAGAGAGAATTGGTACGGAGCCGAGGCTAACCCCATACCCCCGCCCTCACCAGTCTGTGTTGCTCCAGTGAGGATTTGTTGCTTAAGCAGAATGGCAGTGATTAGAAATCAGGAATCAGGGCCATCTGCTATTCTTTCAGATAGAAGGAAAAAACAGTGAGCCCATCTCTGTAAGTCCTTTTGAGATATTTGAGGACATTTAAACTGTTGTGCATTGATCTGTCTATTGACCAGTGGCATTCAGAGAAGAGGTAACACGTATACGTAAAACATTATATTATAATAATACATTACATCCACTCTACTCTGCTTCTATTTGGTTGCTACAGGATGCATATCTGACAAAGAGTGGTACTAACCAAATCAAAATCATTAGAATTGCTCCTGGCTACATGCTCCTTCTGATTATATTTTAAATGGTCTGGTAATTGGACAAGAAATCTGATCAATCATATTGAATGATTACCGCAATGGGGGCTGGCCTATAGCATTGCTTTTCAGCATAAAGAACACACAAGTATCAAAACGAAATTTCAAAATTAAATATCCCCCACTTACTGTGAGCAGTGTATGTTTAGGAGACTTTCCATTGACATAACGACACTGCGGTCAGTTCTTAATGCCACATATGCATTAAATCTGAACCCTAACCTCAGTAATGTAAAACAAATATTGTTGTATTTATTTATGACAACCAGTAAAACAAATAAGTCTGATCTTATATTATTGTAGGAACTTTTGGCACATGATGTGATTTAAACTTGGGTTACACAGAGAGAGAGAGAAATAGAGAGAGAGAAAGAGAGAGAGAAAGAGAGAGAAAGAGAGAGAAAGAGAGAGAAAGAGACTCCTCCTCGTATCTGCCTTCAACCATATTATTCTCCGGATGAGTTTAAATGTCCTCTCCCAATTCAATCAATGTTCATTTATACTAAGTAGGCTGCTTCTCAGAAATTACAGTTAATTAGCAACCATGTGGATGCTCATAAATCATGGTGATTAGAAACTCATAGGAGATCACTCACAAATACAGCTCTCAAGACTAAGGAGGTACAGACCCTCCTATTTGTCTTTTTGTCTGCCTTATCCTGACTTCATTTCCCACTCTGAGCACATGCGTGACCATACATTTCTGTAGCTAACTTTTTTGGAACTTATTATATTTTTATATATTTATTATAACAAAGCGCACCACCCAGAATGCACCATTTCTACTGTGACTCGTATGGATGGAAACCTTAGAAACCCCACTTGCTTCTAGAGAGTTTCTCTTTAGCAGAGACCGAGAGTTGATTAGAATAGAAGCTGCCAAGTACACCCAAATTCTTTACCTATGGCTAGACAGGTGAAGATGATCAATTGATTCATCTTCCAGCACTACAATTATTATAAGCATTCCATAAAAACACATTTGCAGTGGCTTAAGTATAGTGGATAAATGTCCTTGAGTGGCCAAGTCAGAACCCTGAACTAAATGCAACAGAGCATCTGTGGATGGATCTAAAGAGGGCAGGCCATTGGCAAAATGTGTCTAAACTTCCTAATCGATGAATGGATGAATATTTCCTAATCTAAGGGTTCCAAAGCTAAAGTAAAGACGTGCTGTGCCCAGAAGCTGATGGTTATAATTAAAGTAAAATGTGTCTTGGTGATGAAGCAAAATGGGAAACAGCTAAATTTTCATAATGACGTTATTCCATTTTTTACATTTATATTATACTTTGTTTTTTTTAAACTGTTACCCTTTTTCTTAAATGCCACAAGGTAAAAGCTGGAAATAGAGTTTTAATGGATATTGATCTTGGGTAGAATACTACTACCACCACAAGTGCTTAATTTGAGCTGGATCCTGCCAGAACAAGATTCAGTATCACTCATATTTGGAACAGTGACTTTGGAAGTCATTTCAGCATCTATTTTGGTGAAGCCAGTGCCTCTGCATTTGAATTAATAAAATAAAAATATAATTTAACTAATAAGCAATATTAATTAATGAATTTAATTAAATGGTGCTGATGAATATGTAACCTTCTTTTCTAGTTGCTCATATTCTTTTGATAATAAGTGGCATAATTAAATCATTCGTCATGTAGCTCTAGAATGCCGAAATGCACTGGAATCCCAAAAGTGCAAAAAGCCAACCTCACAGTCATGTTTCATATCTTTTCTTCCATTAAGAAATTTTAGAAGAACAAAAACTGTAATACTTGTTTATTTAACGTCAGTTTCAGCAATAAAAGTAATAATAATAGGTTGAATTTATATAGGACCTTTTCTAAGCTCAAGGACACTTCTGTTGTTTCTGTTGATAATATATATTTTTCAACAGAAACAAGGTTACATCGATACACAAGGTTACACCAAAACTAGTCATACATACACAGATGGGGCAGTGGAACATCTGGTTCTGAAAATTGTTTCAGACAAACAAAACAACTTCCATTAAGCTAAACTAGGCCTGACATAAAGCAGGTTTATTCAAAAGCATATGGTGCCCTGGTAATATAATAAAGCCACAAACTGAAGGTGGGGATTGATCAGACAGGCTTGATGAAATGTCGGTCTTGCTGAGTTAGTTTGCCTCATGGCCCTGCCCTAAGGACTCATCAATTGTTGGTATGACATCCATATATTACTTGGTAGAGTAGTGATTCATAGGAAGTGCATTCTATATACTATTCTATATAGCATGTTTGATCTGCACCAGTAAGATACACACTGATCAGGGTGAAATTATTCATCTAACGCAAGAGTCCTGCTAGAAAACACCCACCTGAATCAAACTTTGTCACTTGTTCAGCCCTCAGAAATGACTCATCATGTGTAGGCCTCCATTTACGAATCGCATCTACATGCGTTTGTGTGGCTCTAAAGGTAAAACAAAACATTGCTCACCATTTTGCGCAACTGTTCTTCTCCCACAGCCAAAGTCATTGTCATTACCTTGTGTGAATGTCTAGTAGGCTGAGCGCCTGCAACCACAGCTAGCATAATTACCAGAGCCCACATCATCAACCATCTGCAGGATGAGTGCGACAAGCTGAGCATTGTGCCAAACATATTGCGTAAGTCTGAATGCTTCTCCATTTTCATGCTGCTAAATTTAAGGATAAATGAATATAAACATGCCTGGGCACCTGCCAAAAACACCAGTGAAATATCTTCAGCTCTTAGGCACAGCTGCTAGTGTGGGAGAAGTCAGATCAGCATCCGTGATGAAAGAAAAGCACATCTTCAACTACTTGTCACTGGTTTCAGTATTAAAGGAGCTGTTGAGCTAATTTTTTATTTATGTTTTCTTCCATAAAATGCACTGTATGCCTGTATATGTTCCTGTAATACAGTGACAGAAATGGAAGTTGAGCAGAGAGTGTCATATTGTCTTTATTTGCTATTGTAATCTAAATATACTACTCACAAAAAGTAGGGGATACGTCAATGAAATATCCCATAATAAAACATCCCCTACTTTCTGTGAGTAATGTACAAGGGGTATTTTCAGAAGAAAACTGTATTCAAAGAAAACTAATGCGTCAGCAATACCTTTGAATACAGAATACAGAATCATTGATGGACAGCATTATGAACAACATGGAAGATGAAACAGAGATTAGAGTTGACATAGTAACAAGTTGGCTAGGTGGACAAATGAAATAAGTTTATTTGTAAATGAACAGTAGCAATAATACAGGCACATACACTTATAAATGCCATTTACAGCGTATTAGAAATAGGTCATACACAAGTATTGTGTAGAGTAAGTCTCTAAACACATCAACCAAGTAGGAAGAGCCTTTACAGTTCCCTCTTTCTCTCTCTCTCTGCAGTTAAGTTTGTTCTCCCTGGGATGAATGATTTTCCAACTGGCCTCTCCTTAGTCTGTTAGCTGGGCAAATTAGGGTATTAGAATAATGATGCTAATAAATTGTGCACTTTCTTTAAATGTTTTATGTTTATATAATGTTAAAACAGCATAACCCCATTTATACATATGCTGAATAGAGATTAGGTTTCATACACACCTGTAATGGGTTTTAAATAGGCCATTATAAACATGTCAAAACCACAATATGTTCTCACTAAAGCAGTAAAAGACCGACAGATGTTCTGTGAGATAGCACATGCTGTTTCTCTGCAGCGTGTGGTTTATATTTTTGAACAAGAGGTGTCAGGTTTCAGGCCAGTAACTTGTTTAATTAATGTCAAAAGCAGCCAGGCGATCTAGTGCAATTAATAAAGAATGTTCCTATTAGTGTCAAATGCACCTCAGCACCACTGCTCCTCAGGCCCCTGGCTCTTATCAGTCAGCAGTGAATGTGTACATGTATATACACTGTGCTTTCTGTGGGAAGCAGATGCAGCCACGATGATAGTAGCGCATGACAAGCTGCGTGGATGGGTGATTTGTAGTGCTAGACTGCAGTTTCAATAAACATCAGCAGCAGGTTACCTGACAAGAAATGCTACATATTGTAGATTTCAGTAAACAGGAAACCATTCTCACTGTAATTGAGAGAAAACCTGTTTTACCAGGTTCATTACACCTCTGGTGAATTTTTGTTTGCTGTTTTATATCCATTATTTTCACTTGTCTACATAGCAAAGCAAGGCATCACATTTTACTCACACTTATCCACCCTTAGGGATGCCAGGGTTCCAAAGCCTATCCCTGATTTCACTGGCGACAGGTAGTGGCACAATCTGCACAGGGTGCCAGAGAATATGTGTAAAATTGTGTTACATTTTTTGTCACAATGCACTTGTTTATAGAATGATTCAGTTAAGGTTTGCTGACTGTTTTTTGGTCAGGGTTCCCTGGTTGGTTTATGCCTTCTATGGCCAGCTGACCTCCAAACCAAAGTTTGTCTCCATACTTTTATTTTCAGCACGGTGGTTAGTTTGCAGATACTATTATTAAAAGAGTTGTCTTGAATGGCAACCAATTAAGCCATAATTTTCAACATTTTTCTCACTATTGAACAACATTCATCTTTTCAAAGTCAATTAAGTAAATTAAATCTAATGACTAGTGGTGCCTGTAGTTTATCTCCTGGTGTAGTTTGTTCACTCATTTTTAACTTCAAGCATGCTCATTTTGCTAGGATGCTAGTTTGATTTGTGGTGCTAGCCTACTGTTTGCACTCAATATGCAATCACAGTACTCTACTCCTACCTGGCTACATGACACGATGAATAGGTGAACTTATGTTTTTTTTTTGTTTTTTGTTTTTTTAATGAGTGATACTCAATAATATAAGCGCAAAGTATAATATAAGTGAAGTTTGAAAGCAAAGAAAATGTAAATGTGTTTTGTCAGAGTTTGGGTACACATACATTGGGTACATATGTGTCGTACTCTAATGTCCTAATCTAATATTCCCATAGCGATAGATAACTAAGAGAATTTGGCCTCTATGTTAATTACATTAATATCATTAATTTATTTAGTTTCCTAGCTGGAAATTGAGAGCTGCACTGAGCTGGGACCTCGCTGAAAACACAGCAACCCTGGACAGGAAACCAGTCTAAAGGAATACCCAGCGAAAGCCTATAAAACCTGCAAACTTCACCCAGGTGGAGTCAGTCTGTTCAGACCAAAGCTGTGTTTGCAACTTGAATAGGGAGATATCTGTGATAGTAATACTAATAATGAGTCATCATGTATTCCATACTTTTATACGTTTAGGCATGAACACAGACATGCATGTTCAGAGTGCCTCTGCACAAGTCTTGGTAGTCACTTCTTTTTTATCCATTCAACATTTTAAACGTTTTAGAAGGCCATGGACTAGAGAATTTGACACCTAAATGAAGCCCCACTTCAAAATTGTCAATACCTGCACTGAATCATGCCAATAGGTTTTGGGCACTGAAGAGATGGTTAAGTTTAAGTATAAGCATTCATAAGCAAAGATAATCCCACATCATTGAACATACCCCTGAAAGACAGAACTACAAGCAGTGTGTGTAAATCAAATGAAAAAGAACTAGCATACAAACGTAACATTCCTGCTTCTCATATAGCTAGAAACTAGAAGCTCAACTCAATCATTTCTCTTCTCATTTAATCTGAAACAAAGGATCAGGAGCAGAGAGAGAAATCAAAGCCTTCAAAGCCGTCATTTAGATTTTATTCCTGTCATTATACTTCATCTAACCTTTTTTCAATTCATGCATTAAGCATCCATATAACCTTTCCTTTCATCAATTCCTGCTTTTTGATTCTGGTTCTTTATTCAAAAACAATCACACAGACCAGCTTTTGTATGGCTTATCTCAAAATAAACATTCAGATTGAGATTTATTGGTACTTTTGCATTTGGGGTGGTGGTGGTGGGGGGGCAACCTGCAATTAATGATTGCTTCATTCATTCATTCATTATCTTCCGCTTAATTCACATTCACATGTGCTGTATACATTGGTTCACATTCACTCATTAAATCTCTGCTTCATTTGGCTGATCAGCCATGTTGTTCGTAATATTGTCCATCAATGCATTTTTTGTTTGTTTTCAGCAGCATGTCTGACACATTTATGTATTATTTGTTTACGGTTTTCATGTGAAAATACCATTTATATTTATATTGCAAATTGCAATGGCTTAAAAAAGGCTGTGTGACTATGGTAATGTCTAGCAGGCTTCCATTTTGGTCAATGGTCCTTTTTCACAAAACGTAATGCGTTTGATGATTTCCTATAAAATAATGTTAGCATTTTTGTGTGTTCAGTGCACTCATCTGCCTGTACCAGACTTGGTGTGTGTCTATTTAGCTTTTAGAAGCAGAAAAGAGTCAGGGCAGGACACACCGACCATCATTTTGAAGAGAGTTTATTCTAGAGTATGTCAGCCAGAATGATCAGGGGTTACAATGACCCAGCACAGCAGGGCACAGCAAAAAAGCAAGTTTCGCAGTTCCATTACTAAATAATGCATTTCAAAACCCTTACTGTAGCTCCCAAGCTGTCTGCCATCCCCGTGATGTTGTGATATGTTATGTAATGTCACATCAGCATCAGTGGCTCTTCAAGACTGAAGCAAGGTAACACCAGTGGGCCAATTAAGAGCAACTAATCAACTCATCCAGATACAGGAAGGGTAAAACTCTACACACGGGAGTCTGAGGTCAGGATCGGACTAGGTACTACTATACTATAGAGTTATATGACAACCTTGCTAACCGCTTGCTTGCACCACCTTCCTGCCCATATTTAAGAACAAAAAGCTTGCCTCATAATTGTGATTTTCTTTTGCATAAGCAGATCTGGGACCCTCCAGAAGAATCTACTTTCCTCTTATTGTTTTGGCTTTTAAAGACCCCCCCTTTTGTTTTTGTGTCTTCTTTTCTGACCTTGTCTTTCTTTTAGTCCCTCAGTCTGTTAACTATTATTTAAACATTTTAGCTCCAAGATACCAACAGAATGATCTACAGACAACAACCTTGATGTGATTAGAGCTCATAAACAATTTGTAAAAAAAAAAATAATAATAAAATAAAATAAAAAGTATGACTTTTGTACTTAACAAAAGTAGGTAATAATCCAAGCTTCAAACCTTACAATTTAAAACACAGAAGTATGAAATCGTTATGGACAAACAAGAAGCAGTAGAATGATCGGTAATAAAAACCTGTCAGCATGATCTCTGTCTCATGGTAGACTTGGAAAAATGGGGAGTCCTAGGTATTTACCCCTCCTGAGAATTTTTGACCCTTTTTCTTGTCAATATGTGGGGTAACTAATCACTAATGGGCCATAACTTGGCTCCTGTGACCTTAACGACCCATAGGATTACCACCAAGGTGACAAACCCACTAGGGTTAAAAACCTGGGACTCCCAATAGTTTTCAAAACTAAAAAAGCCTTCTAGAAGAGAGATACAATTTGACAAGAACCAAGAAGAAGTCCAGTTTCCTTCTAACTCAGCAGCTTCTCAACAAGTATCTTAGTATGATGCTTTAATAGCTTTAATAGTCATTTGCCCTGATCTCCTAGTATACAAAAAGAAAATACATTTTAAATGGAAGTTTATTTTCTAATGTCACTTCCCATATTCACAAGCATGTTCCAAAATCAAGTGAAAAACCTTACCAGAAGACTAGCACAAGTGGCTGTTGAAGAATTCTATACAAATGGCCAGGGTTTGTATGTAATTTTGCATGTAATTTAGGAGCTTTGTACACATATTTATAAAATAGGGGGACCTTTCCTATACAGCTGATAACTATGGGTCCTTAATTTAGCCTTAATGAGCTAATTAACTGGCTTATGGATGTGGGGAAAATTATATCAACTAATTCACATTTTTGTAAATTGTGGCTCTGCTCCTAAATTAATTAAGTTCTAACACCCATAAAATGTTACTAATCTTTAAATACTGTAAGTATAATTAAACACTGGCCTAAGAATTTGTCCAAAAATGAACATAGTCATACATTTTTAATATTGTTTTTTGTACATTTTTGTATACATTTTTGTACATGTTGTCTAATGAGTAATCTCAAATTAAAACATGAAACACAATTATTTAGATAAATGTATAATGATTAATTAAAAAATGCAATTGATTAATTGAATTGATTTGTACATTTACACGTTGCTAGTGAAAATCTACATATTGAGAGTGAATAGTAAAAATTACTAATGAAAACTGGATAATGGAAACTTGCACATAAACAGAATTTGTGTGTCGGCAATGAAAATCTGAAATAAGTCTACAGAAAGAAAGTAATAAAATGTGTCAGAATTTCATTAGATTTTGCCATTCTGAGGCAGTTTTTTAGGGCTTTTCATATTCAATCAGCAAGCCAAACTTAACGTAATAATAACCCACAATTCAATATAAAAGCGGTATTACTTGATCAAAATATATAAAGCTTTGTAGGAACAAAAATAAAAGTAAATTATGTTTCACTTTTATCAACAGTAACTAAAGTGATTGTGCTGTGTCCTTAAAATGTTTATATACTTGAAGCATAACACTTTTTGTAAAGAAGAAGTAAAGAAACGGAAGGGAATCTTGGAAAAGTAAAAAAGAAAGAAAGAATGGAAGGAACAAAGCAAAGAAAACAGAAATATCAAAAAACATATTCATTCTGCATTATTATCATGATTTTATTTTCACTACTTTGCGGGTCACATGTTATATTGTTGCAACTTCTCTACAATATGTATATATTATATATGTAAATGAAATGAAAAACCTTAGAAATAGAGAAAAGAGAAAGAAAGCCACAAAAACCATTGATATAAGACTGACAATTTGAGGAATGGAAAGGAATAGGTAACAAAATATGAGAGGAAAGAAGGAAATTATGGAAAAGAAAATCAAGCAGTGTTCTTGTCTCTTGAGGAGCACCATAGGGAGCTATTCTTAGTCCCCCTTTAAAATTCAGAATGTATTATTTCTAAGTCTTTTTTTCTGCCATGCTGTTGGTGAACAATGTTCTAAAAATAAAATGCATAATAAAATGAATCCAAACTACAACTAAACTAGACCTTTAAGTCTCATATTGGTGCTACACTTGCTGTGTGAGCTTACATTTTATATTGAACAATGTGTTAGTTAGTTTAATGCTCATTGCTCTCCAAAAAATACATGTACATGTGGCACTTGGGCAAGTCAGAAGGATGTTGGGAGGAAACAGAAGAATTTGAAAAATCTGATTTGTGAATGGATTAAGCTAAAAGATAACATTTTACCTTTACTAAGAAATGTTTGAAAATGTGTGGAGAAAGAAAAAAACTGTGCTCTAGCAAGGTTAGCTTATCACAACTGATGGAACAGTGAATTCTGATTTATCAGTAAGAGAAAACGCTAGGATACTTGAATCCCAAGAAAATGTGGTTCATGACAATTACCATAGGCATCTATGTTTTTCTATCAAAAATGGTTTAGAAGAATAAGATTTTGGAGTTGCCAAGTCAAAGACCTGACCTTAATCCAGTAGAAATGCTGTGAAAGCAGTCCATGTAAGGATACCCATGAGCATCCCAAAACTGAAGATGTTGTGTATTGAGAAGTGGGCTAAAACACCCCCAAGGTGGTGAAGCTGCTTTGAGACAATGTTCCATTGTAAAAGGCGCTTAATAAATAAACTTGAATTGAATTGAATTGAATTGAATTGATGTACAGGATTAATAACAGTTATCAAAAAAGTTGCAGTTATGGCAACCAGATAGTAAATGCAAAGGCTCCGATTTACCGCTTACAGAAAATGTATATTTACAACATTAATTCAGTTATACTAAAACCTAATTGGTTAACAAACTTACAAGCACCACTGATCCCAGGCAATTGCAAATGACCACATTCTATACATTTATTAAAAGGCCTCTATTCAGTCCAGAAATGGAAAAAGCCCCAGGACAAATGTGACAGTAAAAAATCACTACAGCTGAGTAACTACAACTGTCAGACCTCTTCTTTTCAGCATATTAGTCCTGAAGTGGCCTGAAGCATTAAAAAACAGACCCTTTTCCTGCTATATATTCAATCTACAACAACACACAACGTATTATAGTTCCCCTAAACAACCAGTGACGTTAAATAACACAATTATGTACATTAACTAAGATTTAACTGGGAATAATAGGGGAAAAAGGCACTGTCAGTCTACACTGTAGCTTGTATGAGTTTATTTAGGAAACTCTCAGTTTAGTGTTGATAAAGTGCTCCATCTGTTGGTAACACTAACACAGTACAGAGCAGAAGTATGGAAATATTATGTACTGTATAGTTGTTTAAACTGGTATGATGTGCAATTTAGAAACATGTAATTTATTGAATAATGTATTCAATTGAAAAATAAAATGGTTAGTTTTCTGCTGACCAGATGCTTAATATCTACCAGTATTGTTTGCCTAGAAAAAATCGATGCTTATGTAAATTATCGGATTCCTATCCTAAAGTTGCATCTTAAAACAAGAAGCACGTAACCTATAGGACAAGAAATGCACTGAAATGACCCAAACTGGCTACAGAGGGCGCTCATGGGTCATTAATAAGCAATTTGCAAAAAGGGAAATCCTGTCTGGTCTGTAATTGGGGAATCAGTGGGTTAGACTTGTTTGAGAGCATCTCACAAATGCTCACTTAAGATCTGGGGAATTTGGAGGCCAAGTTAATACTAGTTAGTGAACTCTTTGCCATCTTTCTCAAACCATTTCTGAACAATTTTACAGTTCAGCAGAGAACATTATTCTCCAGAAAGAGATCACATCCATTAGGTAATACCATTGCAATAAAGGTCCATTGTACTCGAAATGTTAATATTAGCTCTAAAGTATGATTACAGTGCAAGGTCCAGTGAATACCAGTGAATTCTAAAAATGACAATTTCAAAATATACATTATAGTCACCCACAACCAAAGCCTTACCGCAGTCGAAGGTACTAAGCAGGAATATAAAGTTGAAAATTCAAATTCAACCTTTACCGTATGGAGTTGCATTCAGAAACGTTACTGAGCAAAAATAAGCTTTATGTTAACAATTAAACATGTAGTTGATCAGACAAAACAGGAAATATCCTGGGTTCAAAGTGTCTGCAATAAAAAGGGAGAAAAAAGTAGAAAAAAAAGTAAACACAAGAAACACTGGATTTTGCTTCGCATCGTCATTACTGTCCCATCTTTTTATGATTTTGGGGTTTGTGCATAAATCTGGATACATTAAGGATAAGCATTTCAAACAAATTAGAGTTGTTAGAGTAGAGGCTAATTTTTTGTCAAGACACAATGAACCATTGTAAAAAGCGCTATATAAATAAAATTTAATTAAATTGAAAATTACAGGCAACATGGTAGCACAGTGAGAAGGTCCTGGGCTCAATCCCCAGATTGAAGTGGTCTGTGTTGAGCCTGCATGTCCTCTTCGTGTACATGTGGGATTACTCCTGGTACTCTGGTTTTTCCCACAGTCCAAATACATGCGTGTTAGGTTAATTGGTATCTCTAAAGTACTCCTAGTATGAGTGTATGCACCCGATTGGCATCCTGTCTAGGGTTGTTCCTTGTACCTTGTACCACCATGCCACCAGTTAGGTACCAGCTCTCCTGAAAATTAATACATTTAATTCACAGTAACAGCATAAATGATCTGATGTCAACTAATCCTAGTTCACTTTTGAGTTTGTTTACACTTTGGAATGATGCACAACGTCTCAAAAGCAGACGTAGATGATGACACATGGTTGATAATAGTGGGTATAACCTGTTTGTCTGCTGCCTGAAGCAACTTTGGATAGTCCTTAACTAGAGCTGCCAGAAGACTATGAGTCATGTCACAAGAAATGAGAGCACAATCCTTCTGAGTGGGATGGACACCACATCCTAATAGGCCAGGCTTACTCTTGAAGAAAGCAGAGTTATCTATGAAGACCACATTGTTTTCAGAGAACAATTTGGACAGAAAACATGTTGACTAATCTAGAAAACTCAATTTCCCTAAGTTATTTTAACAGTCCACATTTTGTCTACAAGTTAATACTTGTGAAGGTGAGGTCAATGCAGTGTTTAACTGTTTACTATTCAACGCAAAGCATTGTAAGTGCAAAACTATGTAAAGAGCATCATATTTCAGTGAGTAATGAACACAAAAACAACTGGATAAGTAAGAAGACAGATTTCAGGCAATAAAAACGTGGCTTTTCCATTGCAATAAATAGTTTATTCTGACCAGAAAAATATACATTCAACATATATGTGTGTGTATATGCACACACAGACACTGGACAAGCATTCCTTAGATGCATTATTACCATTTCAATACATTTAAACACTGTCAGCAACATCAACAGTCATCATAATTAGTTCTTAAAACAAAATAACCATTACTGAAAATATACAAAGACGTTTTACGTTCAATGCTTTTAAAAACACAAACGCAGGCGACAAAAAACACAATCATATTCAGATGTAAATCTGTATTTTTTATGGTTGTCCTGTCTCTATAACCAGCACTGAAAAGCACCTATAATACAGTGCTAACCAGAATAATGGCCCATGTCCTTAATGCCCAAGGATGAATCCTCTTGTATTTTAAAGGCTGAAATGAAAGTTGAAGAAAAAAGATTCGTCCCAAGGATGATAAGCAGAAAGTTTCAGAAATAGGAGATTAAACAGGAAAGTAGACATTTACAGACTGTGCTCAGATAACAAAACACACTAAATCCAGGCAAACTTAATCCAGATAAACTTCTGATGATTTCTTTACAGTTTATAATCAGAAAGACGACTAGCTGATTTAGAACCAGCATTACTTCTAAAAGTTCACTAGTCTAACTGATCAGATGGTATTTTAGTTCGCATCCTTGTGAGGAATGGGTTTAAAGGAATACTCCAGCAAACTAATGTCCATATAACACAGTTGTAGAGTACTCATGATTACCATGGACAATCAGGGTGAACTAACAAGTACTAATGGAAAGTCCAGGGGCACATCTTGGTGCTATCAGTAAACTAGTTCAGACAGCATGGACCAAAAGTTTGACCACAAATGTAAATGTTTCCTTTACAAATATAATGAACAAAACACACCCCAAAGCTTCACAGTGACTATCTGAAGACCGAAGAAGATCATGTGCTGACTGTCATGGACTCTCCAGTGTTGTAGTGCTCTGTCACTCCCATCTTCTGGCTGGTCTTGTCCAATTCCCTAGTCTTTTGACATCTCCCACTGACATTCTTTTCACCTACAGGGAGTGGACTTTCATGTTAAGAAGAAGTCTGCACAGATGTTAGTCTGTCATCATTGCCTGCACCTTAATTGACCAACAGGGTGGCAGTTGCAGCAGCAGAAGCAAAAAGATCTTCATTTGAATTCCACCTGATTTTCCTTCACTCATACAAAGCCAATTGTGCCTCCTAGCCATGCTGGGGGCACTGCCAAGGTTCAAACATGGGAACTCCCCAGTTGTGGGTTAGTATATCTGAAGGATGCACCACCTGAGGGGCTTCAGTGTTGAAATGTGTGATAAATATAAAAGAGAACAGTTTTGTTTTTTGTCTCATCTTAATATAACAGCATAACAGTTCACAAATTAAAATGAAATGTTTTGCTGATTTAATAAATGAAGAAAAAAAGAAAACAACCTATGCAGAAAACAAACATGGTCCAGAAACATTTTAGAAAACATTTGGCTACAAAAACGTTTGGCAGTTGACAAATAATTTCAAGGAAACAACACCTTGCCAACCGGTAAGCATGGAGGTGATTCTATTATGCACTGGTATTATGATGGAGCTAGTGTCTCTGTAAATACTGTGTAAACAAATAGAGTAACAGATTATTCTGTATTAATTGCAATATAGTAAATTCAGCAATGGTTTCTTGCAAAAAAAATTAAAGATCAACAGAACATGTCATTTCTGCAGTAGTGGACAAACTTTTGCTCTATAACCTGAAATTCATTGTCTTTTATCATAATTATACAATCACACTGAAGTGAAGTAAGATGCTGATTTTTTTAACATTTGGCCATTCACTGTAGTTGTAGTTGTGTAGATTCACAAGTAGTCATTAAGTAAAATGCCTTATCCTAAGTGACTTCTAAATAATACAGCCTTACAATCCAAAAGGGGTCTAACGATACACTCTGCTCACATATCGTTTTGATTCATGATACTGAAATTATAAAATCAAGTTTCTCATCTTTTTTACATTCGACAAAAGACAAATGTAAACACAAAACAATGCACATTTTCTTGTGTATGTTTAATATAGACATATATATAGTATTTATAGAAATTACTAGAAAGAGATGTTTCTAAATGCTCTATTGTAGCTTCCTCATATATTAAGTAGCTGAATTTTCAAAATAATATGTATTTTTCTTGGGTAAAATTTCAAAAAAGAACATTTAGTAAAGATGAAATATTTTTTGAAATATTTAGAGAAGAAATGACAAGGTGTCTGGTGAATGAGAATGATGTATTGTGTCACATTGTACTATTACATCTCTACAGTTGTGGGTTAAGGGGCCTTGCTCAGAAACTCAGTAATGACAGACGTGGACCATCTGAAGCATAGTCCAGTCTAAAGAGTAATTAACACCAATGTACTCCCTATATATACAGCATTTAATCAGTGTATTTATCCAATGCTCACAAAATTAGAGAATATTTCATTACGTTTTGTGACCATTTCTGAACTGATTAAAAAATGCATTTGAGTATTTGGAGTGTATTCTGTAGTATAAAAAATGAATGCAATCAAGCACTAGTTTTAGAAGATAAATCCTAAAAGCTAAAGATAAAACATTTACATCACGATTCTTTGCAGACAGCATCTTATGCAGCTTGCCTGTGTTTGTGACACAATATAGACAAAAGTTTGTGGATACCCAGAATAAACACATCTAAAACATGTGAAATTACAGCTTTTCTCAGTTGCCAAGACACATTTCCTAAAACCTTGCATCCCTTTCTCCAAACTGTAAACACAAAACCCAATTCACAAGCTAGATTCACAAAACCTGAAAAACCAAACTATTGCTACAAAACAGTTCAGCCAGTGCTCAAAAACAAACCGTGTTGTCAGATCAGGCCACGAGTCAATCAAAATGCAAAACAGCACTGAACAGTCAAGCAAAACTCCTGTTTAGCAAAAAAATTGTAATTATATACTGTTTTTAAAGAAATACAAATAATATATACACAAAAAATACATTACAACAACAAAAGACTGTTTCCCTTCATAGTGAAACTTCCATGACTGGGTCTCCTTTTATTGGTTTCTTCACGTCGTTCGCTACACGTGTGCTCAATTTTGGGTGGTTGTGTTTAAATTGTGACACTTGTGCTTTATTTGAGTTTCACTTTTGCTACCTGTGCTTACCATTATGCAACCCAAGAGAATTAATGAAAATGCATTCGCAAGTTGTGTCTTACCAGGTAAAAGGTGCTTAAGGTTCTGCCAAGACGGTAACCATTTCAATAAATGGGTTTAGGCACTAAGCATATGGTTCACACAACAGGGTTTAGGGTTTTAGCAATCATGAAAAACTGTAATATGGAGTTTGCCCCCCACCTATGCTGCTACAACAGCGTTGGTTCTTCTAAGAGAGCTTTCCACTAGATTTTAGAACTCCTGACTCCGAGGTTGGCTTCTTATGTTAGACAGTAGGTCCTGGCTCACTTTTGGCATCTGTTGAGTTCAAGGTTCTGTGCAAACCAGGGAAGTTCTCCATCAGCATTGGCTAACCAATTCTCTGTGGGTTTACTGGCAGCAGGGCAAAAAATGGAATCGTAATTAGAGTCACAGTGGTGTTCAGTACAACCCTTTCTGCTGTCACCGTTTTTCTACAGAAACAGTGACAGTAGAAACAAGAAATGCATTCTTTATATTAAGAATGTTATATGCTAGTGTTAATACACTGATCACAAAAATAAGGCTATTTCATTAAGGAAAATATCCCCTTTATAAGAAATATATACATTTTGAAATATCCCCAAATTTTTGTGAGCAGCATAGTTAACAAGCCTCCACCACAGCACTGTCACAATTCCTCATTTTGCTAAAGCTGAATTGCCTGCATTCCAACACGCTCTTTTGTTCTGTCCCTGTTCAAAATAATTTGGAGAATAATGCTTTGCTTCACTTCAGTGTGAATGTACCACTTGTCGGTTGGCCTTATCCAAAGCAACTTACAATCACTTACAGATTAAGGGTTTTGCTCAAGGGCTCTTGACCGTGGCAGGTTAGCAGTGCTGGACTTCTGGTGAGTCCAGTACCAGAACTTCTGATCAACCCCAGTGCCATATCATAGATACCAAGTGCATTGATTAGACAAATTAGTTTAATTCTTATGTATATCATCCACGCCATTAAAGAAGGATGGGTCCATTTTGTCCTCCATTTGTCCTCCAATGTTTAGGGAGTGTTTCCCTTCCACTGTCTCCACAGGCTTGCTCAATTTGGGATTGGCTTTAGAAAACAGAAGATAATCCAAACCTTTTAAGCTGCTTCGAGACAATGTTCCATTATAAAAAAACAATATCTACATAAATCGTATAATTGTGTGTTAAGTTCATTCTGTCTCAGTATTGATGAACTATTGGCTGTCCAGGCTATCCAGACTAGCTGGTGGATAATAGGCAGAAAACATTTAGTATAAGTGTTTTTTACCTAAAGAAATAAAGGTGGCTCCTGTGCCTTGGATGTAAGAGCCAGCTACAAAAAAACAGCAGTTCCTGAGAACCTGGGATCAAACCCCAGGTAGGGTGGAGCATTAGTGGCTAAGTGGCCCCATGCTGTACTGGCATCCACCAAGTAAATTCTGTGATATGTTCATTTAGCCTCACAACACTGACCAGGCCCTTAAGTGGGCTCAAAACAGGATCCTTCTCTTTGCAAGGAATCCACTTTGGGTATATGTTTTAACCATTTTACCAGATGTTGTTTCAGATTGCAGCTGGAGGACGTTGTCCCCCTACCATTTCTTTAATACATTGATTGGCTACAGTCCGGAACTGCGGCAGATAGGGAGGAACGCTTCTTTGGAACATGCAGCTGGAATGGCCAGCTCTGGAATCCTTGCTGTCCAACTCAGGACTGAAATCTGTACCCTCATCCATGTGAGTGTGTAATTCTAGTGCTTTTTCTTCATCGTCTCCCTCTTTCTCTTCATTCATTCCCATGTAGTAAAGTTCTTTAGCCACCAAAACTTCATCCTCTTGTTCTGACGTCTCAGAAAATTCCTCCACTGAGTTATAAGAGCATGAGCTTCTTGGAATGCCGGCATCAGAGGAGGGAAGGTTGTCCAGGTCCCAGAGGTTGCCAGGGAAGGAGCCGGAGATGTCGGAGTTATTGGCGGTAAAGTTGCCCTCATCGCTGGAGCTGCTCAGACTCTCCTGCTGCTTCCTGAGCAGGATGGGCTGATCAAAAACCAGCACAGTGGAGTACATTACAGACGACTGGCCTGAGGTTTCTGGCGTTGCACCTCCAGTGGACATGTCGAGAGAAAGTAGTTCTAACGATTCTTCTATCGTTGCAAGATTGGTGCAACTGCCTTCCACGCCCACAGCAAGATGAAGGGCCTTCTCCTGTTGTTCTCCCTCTTGAATGAGTAGATTCTCAACTACCTCTACTTCACACACACTTTCAGAGATGGCCAGTAGCGGGTAAGCAGTGTCTGTGCCATTCATCTGCAGGGGAATAAAGGATAAGTTTTAAGATTAAACAAACCACAAATTGCAGAGAGGGTGCTCAGGTGGCACAGACGCCTAATATGTTACCCATGTTAGATATCTAAATCTCCTAATCTAATCTAAACCATTAATCCACTTTAACTAGAGCCTCTAGTTTTGATTTTGAGATAAAAGTTGATTATTTTGTATTTTGCATTTAATCTACATTTAAACATTGAGAGATGGTAATGCACTTACCACTATCCCACTATTTAAATATTTGGTGTTCAAATCATTTAACAAAGAACCATTTGCCGTAGACAGCTGACTCCTGAAATTTGACATAAACTTCCTATTCTGCCACGTCCATCTTTTCAAAGCCAAACCACCTCAAACAGCATAGGCTATGAGGCTGGTGCTGACTGTTTTTCGTCTCTTTGTGCAGTTTGTTAATTTTTAATTTCAGTCATTTATTGGTACAATGCACAGTGCAGTTATCCATGTTACCTGGCTACATTTACATTTAAGGCATTTAGCAGACACCCTTATCCAGAGCGACTTACGTGTGATACAGTCTTACAATTCAACAATGGTAGGTTAAGGACCTTGCTTAAGGGCCCAGCTTGGCAGAGGTGGAATTTGAACCCAAGACCATCAGGTCCAGAGCCCAATACCTTAACAGCTAGGCTACCGCAGTCCAGAAAAGAATATATATTTATGGCATTTATAGTGAATTTCCCCACTGTGGGACTAATAAAAGATTATCTTATCTTATCCAAAGCAACTTACAACAGTTGCAGCTTGGCAGATGTAGGATTTGAACCCTGAACCTTATCCAGTACCACAACCACTAGCCTACTACAGTCTCTACATGGCTACAGGTTGAATTAATGTGTGAACGTCATAATAATGACAAAATAATATGTAAGATTACAAAATAATCTCCCTCACATTTCAGTAAAACACATTGAGATATTGTTGTAGAACATATCACACCTATGTTTACTACATTAGTAATGGAAATAAAAAAATATTATACATATAAAACTCAAAAAGCGAATAGTATATATTATCTGTAATAATAATTTAGGCTGAAGTGGTTCAGTTAAACTCCCTGCTTTGAGGTAAACAGTCACTTATTCTTTTGTAACAGGATTATGGTTTTATTTAGATCGGGAAAGAACAAAAAGTCCATATTTTCCTACTGCCTGTTCCTGCACTTTATCAAAGAACATTTAACAATGTACTTGCAATCTGACCTTTTTGAAGTCCATCTCTTTGGCCCAAGTACAATTGTTGGGATTTGGGACATCTTTCCACATCAGTTTCCTCAATCTGAAAATCAAATGGAATATCATAACAAGTTCCAGATTTTTAATCACACCCACAACAAGCAGGTTATTACAAAACATGGCAGGAAATAGTTCTAGATTTTTGATTCTACGTTGCAAATTTGACACTGTTTTAGCAGATTTTAAGTGACATCCCTATGGCTTCCAATAACTTTAATTTCTTATCAAACACAAAACGGCTGAGTGTGAACTGGAAAACTACTTCCAAACAAATACTCTATCATTATGTATAACATAATGCACCCAGCTATAACCTGAAAGGATACAAATATTTTTGTGAAGTGAGCCAAGAATTATATAATAAAATTGTTTGATGATAATGTGAACAAACAACGGCCTGTACTAGTCAGACTAACATATTTATTACTCTTTGTTACAAGTCATTTTCTTAATATGGTCCCTGTCTGCTAGTTTTATCTTTCAGCCACTACTCTAATGAGAATTTGGCCCTGGCACATGCCAGCCTTTGCGTCATATAGTAAACAGGATGTAGTCTATTAGCACATCGATACTAAAACAGGTGATGCATAAAACTACCCTAAATACGGCCTGCAAAGTGAAACCGATCTAACCGATGGGAATAATAAAGTCGGTAATCAGATATATTTGTAAGCACAGGAGGATCTGATATCCTTGTGCTCTTGAACAAAGCACTGCTTCTGATTGCTAAGCATTATGTCCTGCAGCACTCTCTTTTCTCACTTGTTTTTCTCTCCTCCCTGCTAGTTTCATGGTCAGTGCACCCTAAGGACCCACATCCCACAGGTCTGTCACTTCTCATATTTCATCTGTCAGTCTAGAGTTAAGTGTTAAGATAATTAATAATAATATTCTACCATTGTCTCAAATCATGGATATTAGTCATTTTATTTAAAAACAATAAGCTCATGTTTAGACCATGAAAATATACTGAAACTAAAGCCAGAAAATGAGACTGAAGCATATTTATAGCAGTTCACTCATGTTCATTATCTATTTAATGTTCTGGCACCTTTTCAGACAATCCAGATGTTTATTACTGAACTGACTTATTTCCTGCAAAACACGCGAGACACTCTGGTGAAAATGTGAAACCTTTGAGAGGATGACTTACTGGTTCTGTGAGATGATCAGAGTGACAAACAGCACCACTGAGAGGAAAGCGATGATCATGAGGAGCATGTAGGCCGCAGGGTCACTCCGCACAGCTGCAAAACAAGTCCTGTGTTTACGATATGTTCAGGATGAGATCAATACTTGGACCAGTGTCCAACTTCTACCCATGAAACATTTCAGATACATAAAGTTTGCCATTTAAGCACCATATGAACAAATGTAATAAAAATCTGGCTGTTCCATTCAGTCTCAAGGCTCATCATAAAGCCATGCAGTCTGTCTTTATAAAGATTTGTGAAGAACAGGTCGCTCTAAAGAGCTCACTGGATTCAAGAGAATGCTACCATTACAAAACTGAATCTATTCCCTCCCAGATACATGATCAACTATGAGCGTTATTATTGGAACATGAAAGTGTTTACAAACCACGCCAATTTAGCCAAAAAAGTGCCATACAATATATAGCTACAGAGTGGGGTGGCTGAATGGTGAGGCACAACAATGTGCAAAACAAATAATCTGCTGATGATACTGCAGTTTTATTTTTAATCCAGTGCCATTATTATCAGCATAAAAACTGCACTGGGAGTTTCATGGCATGGGATATCACCACCATTGGGTGAGGGGGGGGGCATATTAATGCCTATCGATTTAGAAATTTAGAATAGGATGTCATAAAAGCTCCTGTAGGTGTAAGTGAATAGTTTTGCCCATATAGTGTGTATATAGGCCTGGGTTTGAGCTGTGTCTATGCACCAATACTATGCCATTTTGCCTAATTCAACAACATTTTGACACATTACATTAGTGCACTGTTTAGCTTACCTGGTGCTATACTGCTGGACAAATTACTGAAATGTTTCTACAAAACCTTGTCTGGGCCTGCTAAGGCCAGACTTTTTTAATTGCTTGTTCCTCGGATGTGCCTACTTAAGAATCTACTGAATCTACTAAATCTTTATTTTTCAGCAGTTTTTCCTCTTTTAAAAATTTTTTTTTTATTTTTTTATTTCAACCATTGGTGCTGCGGCTGATCTAAAAAATATTAAAAAAACAAACTTTTTTTTGTATTCTTTAAATATGATCGTCGGCGGATACGCAAAACAAGCAATAAAAAAAGTCTGGCTTGATCTAAAGAAGTGATTCAGGCTTACTAGTGCATCGGACTGGCTCTCCTTCACCGTCCACAAACACAGGGTACAGCATGAACTCCTCCGTTCCATAGAAATGCCCTGTGTGAGACATTGCTGTTTTTAATACTACAATAACTGTATTAAACTAACATATTATTTCAATACATTGAATTTCCTCTAGAAAGCATAGGCAACAGTAAGAATAAATGTGGCATTTTATTAGCTACCTTTGGTTAGACATAATGATGTTATTGGCGAAGCGCTATGATGTTATGGGTTTTTTGCTTGTATATAGACTGAATTGGTTCAGATTCAGAGCTGAAAATGTATGGATGTTTTCTCTAAGACTAGTATGCATTGTATTAAACGTATATCGTACCATACACAGGATCAACATATCTAGTAAATGTATGGTCTGTTTTTATATCGCATTTTCATTAGATACATTCATCTCCAATAACTTCAAATCAAATGTTAATTCTGAGTATTAATCAAAATGGTTGCCAGTAAATGATGACATGCATTTTTTTTACTGAAGACTTGTACTTGTTGCAAATCTAAAACTTTTAGCTTCACTATGAAAGAAATGTAAAACGAGGATTTCCTCCAGACTAGAATATAGTCTAGGAATCTGACTGAGAAGCATGCAGAAGCTGTGAGAAACAATCATATTTAAATTTGGTTGTAAAGATGCATTTCTTCCATTGTTGCGCTACATGATAGCGACGCCTGAATTCTTAGTCAGATTTGTTTATGTTGCAGCGGTAAGTCAACTTACTGGTACAAGTAGAAACTATTGCGCAACTGCACTGCAAAGAGTGCAAGTATTTCACCTTAGTGAAAATATCTGCTCAACTACTACTCAAATACTCAGCACTCATGCCGACACTACATGTGTATAATAACAGTGTATAATAACTACGTGTATAATAACTGCTATTGTATAATATGAGTAAAGTAGGTTTATATACAAGTTCATTACCTTATTAATAAAATTAATTACCTTATTGAATAATGTATGTCCATGCGGAGGGACTTTGTCTGAATGGACGTGATACTTTGGTTTGTACATTACATTTCATTTACATTTACGGTATTTAGCAGACGCCCTTATCCAGGACGACTTACAACTCACACAGTCATACAATTTAACCAATGGTGGGTAAAGAGCCTTGCTATACAACCATATGTAGCACACTAATTTTGTTTTTGTATTATATATATATTTACACAATGTGCATATTATTTTATATTTTACTACTTTCATTATTTCATTTCTTTTTTTATTCAGATTTGACTTTACTATATTCTTATAATTCTGACAACCAGGGTGGACTGTAAAGTAAGAATTTCATTGGGCAGGGAAACTTGTTTTCATATGACAATAAAGCTTTGAATCTTGAATCTTTCATCTTGCTTAAGGATCTAACTGTGGCAGCTTGGCAATGGTGGGATTTGAACCCTGGACCATGAGGTCCATAGTCCAGTACCTTAACCACTAGTCTGTTCTTACAAAATCTACTAAAAGTGAATGAGTAGGTTTAGATTTATAGATATGTAGTTATTATTTGTCAGAAACATTAATCTCATTGATATGGTAAAAATATATTTATTTAACCAATAACATGGTGGTGAGTGTGAACATTATGGCGAATGTAAAAGAAACACAAAACAGAAGAAATAAATGATACCACAAAGCTGAAGATCTCTGGTACTGGATGGCACTCTGAGCCACTCTACTCGTTCTGTTGAAGACCTGCCCTGACTAGGATCTCCACCTAGATGTAGCCACTCCACCACAAAGTTAAGGAGGTATTGTTGATCACACGTCAGGGTCCAGGAGAGAGATACACATGTCGCATTGGATGTTGCATGGAACCAATGCACACACTGTCCTGAAGACAGAAAAGATGACAATATGATATTGAGAAGGCCCAGGAATAATGCTTGCCACAGATCGTGAATTTACTCCCATAAAGTGTCACCAGTGGTCATAAAACAGTTCAAATACCATTAATTTTACTGCTTTCTAGAGATCCGTTTTCTTAAATTGATCTGAATAACTGTTTACTGGAGTGGGAAAGGGCCAGAGAACTTGCATTTTTGGTAAGTTATACAGTACTGTGCAAAAATCATTAGGCATTCTGTGTTTTTCAGTGTGTATTTTGATTATTCCTTATTTAAGTCTTAGAGGTCAGTACAGTTTATAGTTCTACAGTTACAGACTGCAGTCCTTCTGTTTCTATACATACTTTGTAAGCCTGCTTTACTCTGTTCTCTAATGATCAAGAACCCCAGAGGAAGACAAACAATCAGGGTGGTGGATCATTTTTAGCATTGCAGTACCATTGATGTGGTGGAGAGGACTGTGGTGGCCTAGCGGTTACTCTGGGGCAGAAAGTACAAGGTTTCCATCTCGGCCAATTTGCCACTTTTTTCTGGGTCTTGAGCTAGAATACATTGCATCATATGTATGGAAACTGTGTCAGTTGTAAGTCACACTGGATAAGCGTGTGTGCTAAATATGGATCAGACACTGCAGTGCTGCTGGACATTGTCAGTGTCAATCCTGGAATAAAAACAGTCCACCAGCCAAAATGCCCAAGCACAGTGTCCTGTTTGCACTAATAAAGGAGTAGAGGACAACTAAAACAAACAATGAGCTTCTGTCTCTAACTTTACATCTCCAAGGTGGAGCAATAATATGAATGTCTCTAATAAAGTGGACAGTGAGTAAACGGTGTTTAAATACTTCCTCAGTACTGCTCTGTCTGACCCAATTATGCGAGATGTACACACCAACACCTCCAAGTCAGTGTTACTGCAGACAAAAAGAAATATCCCATAATTTTTGTGAGCAGTGCATGAAATGCACAGTACTATAGACACACTTGCTCTCCAAAATTAAGGGTAACAAGCCATGTTATGCTTTCCTTTAAACTCCACAATTTCTTGGTGTAGCTTCAGTTGGATCCATCAGATGTTTTTCTATAATGAAATTCTCACAGATTGAAGCCATGAACACTTCAGAAAGGCATTACTTTTGTAAAAAGCAATATTGATTAATAACTTGACTAATAACGACTAAACTAAAATTCTCTACTGAAGACTCGACTCAGAAAGCAAGCAAATCTCGCAAGCCAGAGATTTAGGACTCAACTTGTATGAAAGAGACTGGAGACACGACTTGGACTCATACGGTTTTGAAGTAATTGAGCTTTTTTGAAAATTACTTGATCAAAACCATAATCATTTCCCCAGAAAATAAACACCCAGAAAACCAACAAACAAACATAAGAATGCATTTTGTCTGACAGGAGTTTCCACCTATGACTGACCAGAAAGTGCTTGAGCAGGTTTGGCAAGAAAAATAACCGACTATTGCAGGATCCAGATGTGAAAAGCTGTTAGAGATTTACATTTATGGTATTTAGCAGACGGTCTTATCCAGAGAGACTTACAGCTCATACAGTCTTACAATCCAAGCAATTGTGAGTTAAGGACCTTGCTTAAGGACCAAACTGTGGCAGCTTGGCAGAGGTGGGGTTTGAACCAAGGACCATCAGGTCCAGAGTCCAGTACCTTAACCGAGAGGAAGCAGAGAGGAAGAATGTGTAATTAAGACTTAAAGACCATGGGTTCCTGCAAACAGTGTAGATATTTTGTATGTCCTGACTTTAGCAACATCAATATGTTATGTAGGTTTCAGCAAAACTAAATAACATATTTCATTTGATTATTCTTTACATATCTCTTATCCTAACATCATTACACAAAAGGCCTCATTCTGTTACCATAACAACTGGAAATAAATGATTAAATGACGGTACATTTTGATGTCAAGATTGCTACATCTAATAACTGCAACAAAAACCTTCCTGTTTTGCCCATTACAGGAACTGTCCTGTTCTATAAGCTATTAGCCCAGACTGTGTCAAAACAACAAACAGCTTCCATCAAAGCAATTAGGCAGGAAAAAAAATCTAACTGGCCAGCCAAAACAGAGGAACAGAACATGAAGAGAAGCAAGCAAAACAAATGCTAATCAGGTCGGATTAAATAAAAACCAAACAGTTTTTAGAAAATGTCATTTATTTAAGCATGTTACTAATAGGTTCTCATGAAAGTTTAATGTAAGAAGATGAAGGCTGTAACTCACGTTTAGGTCGGCGCAACAGAGTCATGTTGCTATTCACGGCTGAGGATCCTAAAGAATTATGAGACATGACGGTAACGGTGTGGATTTCCTCCCTCCACTGGAACACGTAATACGAGTTGAAGGCTATTTCATCTGACCACACAACACCACCTGTGGCCTGGTGCACAACAACGAGACTCTGCACACAGCTAGCCGGCTCCACAGCTGGACCTGGCTGGAATATATGAGTAAGAAAATGTAAGCATTAAAGAGCCAAGTCTGAAAGATACATACACACATGTTCTCAACAAAAAAGTTGAGAAATCAGTGTGTACACAAAGTTCTTGCAAATGTAAATGTACAAGCATAACTAAATCATTGCAATGACTTTACAATAAGCTTTTACATAATGCCGTGTATTCTGCACGTATCCAAACAATAGGAATGCTTTTGACTGCACCATCACTCTTTAAACATAGACAGACTCACCTGCCTTAACAAGTGGTACCGCCCCTCTTATTTACATAATAAATAACCGGACTTGACGGCGGAATTAAAATAGCAAACATAGTGTCGGAATTACTTTGAAGAGTAAAGTCACATTGGCGTAGTTCTTTGCAGGATCCACTTGTATAACTCGCCAGAAATCTGGTCCAATCTCTGGTGCTGAAATCAAAGAAGCAGTAAGTAGTATTACTCAACAACTTTCATCTAAAATGATTTGAAATTATTAATGATAAAATGTATTCCAAATAAATGCATACATATGCTAAGCATTTTCTAAATCGCATCTTCACCTTTGCTGCTGTTAAAGAAGGATGTGCGAGCCGCGCTCCACTCACTCCAGTAACCTGAACCATTCATCCTCCGGCAACGTACCTCAACCTTGTACTGAACGCATGGGTCCTTTATCGGAATTACTGCCCAGGACTCAAAGAGAGGCTCACACACCTGTAAAAGAAACAGTCAAACAGTCATTGACGGAAAATAATGAACCCAGATAGAAATGTTGTATTGCTGCAAAAATCTGCATGCAGTATTCTCTTGGGCATGTTGTCTAATTAGACATTAAGTCCCCCCTACTCTATAAAAAGGTTACTTCTGGGTGGCATACCTCTTGGTTAGAGATTGTTGACTGCTAGACAAACTTTGAGAAGGGGTGCATCATTGAACTGAGAGCAGTTGGATGGTCATTTTAACAAACTGTCCACCGTCTGGGCTATTCTGACCTAGCTGTTAGGATGGTTTGGGAGCAGAGGTACCATGAGACTGCACACATGGTGAACAGGCTCCAAATATCCCAGACAGACCACCATTAGAGAGGATTATTTGATCTGCCCACCATCTAGGTACAGGTGGCACCATCACTACACCCCGTCTCTGCCTGGACCATTTTCAGGAACTTAGTAGAAGGAAATTTGTTGTCATGGTGTCTATTATGTGTCCCGTCTTTGACAACCATCTGTCTGCTAAAAACTAGAAACGTATCATCTTAAAACAAATCCAGGTTTTACTTGGGATCCAATAATGGTCGGGTACTAGTATGGCCTTGAGGTGATCACTTTAATACTGCCTCTGTTGTAGAGCCACACTGCGCCAACTACTGGTGTAGAAATTTCATACAACAATTAGCCACCCCGTAGTAGTGATGTGAAGTACACTAACAAATCAGGGTTATGTGCATTGCATCCCGCAGCCACATATGTTGCATATCATGGCAGGGCTTCCAGGAATGTCTCAGTAATGCTTCAGACGGATTGCAACAATTCCTCAACCTGCCCGGTTGCCAGATTTATCACCAATCCAATATGAGGACCAACTAGAATGCCAGTTTTAGCAACCTGGACAAAAATGCTACAGGATACCTGTGTGTCTGTGGTGTCCAACTGTATCTCATTTTATATCCAGGATAGAGGCATCCCTTAATAGGGTACAAAATGCCTCCTTTCAATTTTTTGATCCTTTTTCATTTTTCCCTAATAAACGTATCCTTTCACTCCAATATTGTAATCACATACATATATCATCATTATATTAATACTGTGATACGAGACTGTGGTGGCCTAGTGGTTAAGGTGCTGGACTATGGACCAGAAGGTCCAGGGTGGTCCCAGAAGGTCCTGCCTCAGCCAAGCTACCAGAGTTGGGTCCCTGAGCAAGGCCCTTAACCCACCATTGCTTGGATTGTAAGACTATGAATTGTAAGTCGCTCTGGATAAGGGCGTCTGCTAAATGACGTAAATGTAATACATATAAAGGTTAATTTAAGTCCAACAACTCCTTCTGAGTTATTTTAGCTATTGGTTTAGCACTATCATTCGTATATAATGTTGAAGGAAACCAGAGTATCTGGAGGAAACTCACACAAAATAACAGTCCACGAAATCTCCACACCTGCATTAGCCAGTCCAGGATTCAAACCCAACCAATACCTCACCATGCCGCATTATACTGGGGCAGGGTTTCAGTGCCCTCATCAACAGTAGCAGCTTGGAACCCTGTATCTTCTGATTTCCAGCACATTAACCACTACAGTCTCTGCCATTCATAACGCAGAGCTTAATGTTTTTTAAAACTAAAGTCTAAGGAGTCGGATGTTCATTTTTAATCTATCATTGACAAACAATCAAGTTTTAATTCTAATTTAAACAAAACCTGCTGAGCACAGATTCCAGAGGGTATATGTGTCCCTTTGGGTTCATCTACGTTAACAAAAATAGTTGAATTTCTTTCTCAGAGATAGCATATGGTTTTGTGCTCTCTTGTTTTTGTAGCTTTGAAATATTTTCTCCCAGAGCCAATCCGCCTTAGTATCACTAGCAATTAAACTCAGTAACAGGGCACAGCCTTCAGGAATTTTATAGCCAATTGGAGTAAAATGAGATGATCGGCTTGAGTGGTTACATAAATGGCTTGGCCACTGTAACTCCAGTGGAAAAATGTGTACTCTTTCAATGATCTTTCATAAATTCAATCTGTGCTGAGAAATTTCATTTAGACTGTTTTGACCAGTAGTTGTATAACTGAGAGCTGCAATTTGGATGATGATATACAGTACTGTGTTCAAAGCCTATGAGCTAATTTATTGCTTATATTAGAGTTCATTTATACTGCTCACAATTCAAGTTCCTCCATACCTTCCACTCCAAATTGATCATCCCACGCACAGAGATGTAGCGTAATTCGTACTGCAGATCATATGCAGGTAAATAAGGTCGCTTCCACTTCACAATCAAGGTTTTATTTGAGAAGGTGAGAGCTTCCAGGTTTGATGGTGGAGAGGGTTTCACTGAAAGAAAGCAGAATAACAAATATTGTCAATTATACTCTGTATATACACTGCTCAAAAAAATAAAGGAAACACTCAAATAGCACATCCTAGATCTGAATAAATGAAATATTCTCATTGAATACTTTGTTCTGTACAGTTCTGTGCTGACAAAAAAATCACAACAATCATCAATGGAAAGAAAATGTATTAACCAATGGAGGCCTGGATTTGGAGTCACACACAAAATTTAGTGGAAGGGTTATGACCTCCTCCACGTCTCCTGGTGTACTGGCCTGTGTCCTGGTAGCGCATCTAGCCTCTGGACACTACTCTGACAGACACAACAAACCTTCTTGCCACAGCTCGCATTGATGTGCCATCCTGGATGAGCTTCAATAACTTGTGTGGGTTGTGTGGTGTCCGTCTTATGCTACCACGAGTGTGAAAGCACCACCAACATTCAAGAGTGACCAAAGCATCAGTCATAAAGCATAGGTACCGAGAAGTGGTCTGTGGTGCCCACCTGAAGAACCAGTCCTTTATTGAATGAGTCTTGCTAATTGCCAATAATTTCCAGCTGTTGTCTATTCCATTTGACATGTGAAATTGTCAATCAGTGTTGCTTCCAAAGTGGACAGTTTGATTTCACAGAAGTTTGATTTACTTGGATTTATATTGTGTTGTTTAAGTGTTCCCTTTTTTTTTTGAGCAGTGAATTTGAATGCCATTAATGGTGAAATGTCCCAACTCACCATAGTCGAGAGGTGAGACAAACACAGGATGTGATCTCACTTTGTTATGGCCGCCCTCAACCACTAGCCATAGCTTGTAGCAGGAGAACAAGCTTAGACCATGCAGGGTACACTCGCAAAAGTCTCCGGGTCCGTCTAGACACTCCTCCACCCCAATTGTTGATACTTCCTGTGTTTCATCCTCAGGTGGTATATCCTCACACATACGTACATAGCTTCTAAAAGAGGGGCAGAATACATAGTAAACAATTAGGTTCCCTTTAATATATAATGCCTAAATAAAGGGAACATCAACAAACATTCCCAACAAGCCAACCATGGGGTTTTATGAGCACTTACTGTGGCAGTGGTATAGGAAATAACAATGATCATCTTGTTACAACCGAGAATGTTCAAATTAAATGTATTATTTAACAAAGCATTGTCTTAAAGAAGCTTTACCACTATCTAGGACAATATCCCTAACTGAGCAAGTCTACAATAACAGTGGAAAGGAAAACATCCTTGAGAAGACCAACTCTCAGTGGCCCAACCTTGGGCAGTCTACATTTTATAAGTAAGAAATAGTCTAAATTCTGAAATCATAAACTTAGAGCAATATTTTAACTACAAATTAGCTAAATAGAATAATTAAAATAAAAAACATTAAAACATATGTCAAAATGTCGACAGAAAGTCGAAAATCAGTTCTTAGATTCGATGAGTTAGAAATGGTAGATCTAAGCAACTCTAACAGTGGTCATCATCATGATCAGACAATTATTGTAATGCTAAAATGATATGGTATTTTTACTTTTAAGGCATGCTGATATCAGTTTTCTACATTAACAATTCAATGGCTTACTTGGTCTCCTTGTTTGTTAGTTTTTTTAACTTTGCCATTTTAGTTCTACTTGCACCAAATTTTACTAGGAACAACAAATATCTCCCGGACTGGATTTCCCTCTTGAAGAAGTTTATGATCCTTTCCACTGTTTCAATGCATAACCCTCTTGTTAGAGATATCCAATCAAGTCATCAAGTCCAACAGTTCATTAGTGTCAGTATGCACTCCATTTTAAATACAGACTTATTTGCCTTTTTTTACTTGTGATGATATTTGTTTCAGAAATTGAAAATTGCAAGGCGATCCCATATTTTTCTTCTGTCCACACTGAGGTATTGAAAATAATTTTTAATATCTTCCCACTCATCTCTTCACTTAAAATATGTATAGCTGCATACCTGTACAGAAATCGAACCACTGCCCATGCACTCTTATTCCATTTGCAGGTCATTGAATCATCTCTCAAATGCAGACTTGTCTGACATGTTATATTAGCATCGAAAAAGCCTAAAAATGAATTAACTTGGTTAGTAAGAAGCAATGCACCACACATTTCACATCAATTCTAACTGAAAAGACACAAGTAGCATAACTAATACGTCAGTATATCAATATAATAAGCCACTGTTTTAGCAGGATTGTTGAAAGAATATTGTCTGGAGAAAGATAAGTCTGTGGATCTCCTGTCAGATGTCTGTCTCTCACATCTCTAGGAGTTCCTCTTCCAGAAATTGGAAGCTTTCAAATTTTCAAATTTAAAATTTTAATTTTCCTAGTGTACAAGTGTTAAGTGTGTATTTCATAGCTTCAAATGTTTTTGTTAAAGCATACAGTATTTAAGCATGTTTATCGAGTAAAAAAAAAATGCACCATCAAAATGTTGTTTAATTCTATGATTTAGTCATAATCGTGCTTTCCTGCTCCTATTGGGTTGTGTGAAGACATTTTATTCTGCATTTTACATTTTATACTGTCATTCTCTGTAAAAAGAGCAATCAACTTATGTATTCTTGATTTACTAAGTACTTTACCGAGTCTCGTGCTTACTTAATTTTTTATATATCAACTGATAATCACAAAAAAGAAATCACAGTAAGTACACTATTGTATAGTAAAGCTAACATCCACCTCTTGTAAAAGACCTGACGGCGTCATAAACTCCTCACGCTATTGGTCTGCAGTAAAAACTGATTAAAGTTGACATTGATGCACATGATGACTCTCGAAATGCTCCACAGAAAAGACACCAATCAATTTGACAATTTTTAACGTCCTGCACAGAGCTACAAATTAAACAGTAATAAATCATAATAGCAGCATGATAAGCCTATAGTCTGTAGAAAGTACCACAACTTACCCTCAATGTAGACCTTGCCATATGCAATGCTGCACTTGTATCTCTCTCCCCATGGGTGACAACACATCAGCGTATCAAAACCAGGTTCTTTAGCGCTAATAGTGACAGCACTGACTCTCTCGTTGATCACTTTGTACTGGCTGTCTGGAATCGGAAGGCCATTCAGCATCCACGCAGCCTTGCTGGCAGACCAACTGCGGTTGTGAAACACTCCGTACACTGTTACATTGGCATCAGGCTTGGTAAACACTTCGGCAGGGATGTAACTCACTTTTGAGAGGTGAAAGAAAAACAAGAGAAGGAAAATTTTTTATGGAGGAACTTGTCATTGTTTTCTCATAGCTGTCTGGTTATACTTGGTGTGCCTGTATAGACTGTATGGACTGTATGTGACTAGGAACTCAGTGTGCCATTCCAACTCAGACACATAACATAACATTGAAATAATTCCAACATACCCTTTATATGTGCATGTTATATTGAATTTTACTGGCTCAAAGTGTGTTGGGACTACATGGAGGAGTACGGCTGTAAACCTAGATCCTAATATATTTAGAAATCCCAGTGTATTTAGAAATTACGGTACTAAATATACTTATGCTTCTGGCTGAAGTAAAACCCCTAAAGGGTTAGTATGTTGTAAATTTAGTAAATACACAGTGGGAATATGATCATATGTTAATAGCTTTTATACTATGGGTTTACTCACTGTGAACTCTATCAGACACATCTACCTTATTGCTCCACCTTGTAGATGTTATGTCAGAGGTAGTAGTTCATCTGTGTTGCACAGTTTTGTATTAGTCATCCTCTAACCCTTTATTGGTGCGCACAGGATGTTGCTTACAGTATGCTGGTGGCTGGACATTTAAGGTGGTGGACTATTTTCATCACAGCAGTGACAGTGAGGTGTTTTAAAGCTCCCTCAACATTATGTCTGATCCAACGGTATGAGTGCACCATGAGATCAGTGTCACAGCAGTGCTGAGAATGATCCACCACCTAAGCAGTACCTGATCTATTTGGTTCATGACCATTAGACAACAGAGTAAGGAGACTAAAAGTATGTAAATAAACTACTGTAACTACTAAATGGAAATGGGACTGCTAAAATGGACAAATGGAGTGTAGAAACAAAAACTTAAACCTAACAAAGTGATTTATAAGTGTATGTTAGAGATTAATGTGCTACTGTAATTAGATATTTCAATTTTTTGGCTCATCACTGTATCTTTCTTCCAGCAAACCAAACTACTGTGCACAAACAAATGTTTATTTATATACTTTTTTATATAAAAAAGCTTTTTTTTAAAAAACATTTCTAACCTTATCACACTGATTAGATCAACACAGGTGTTGCACACATGTGTGGTGTATGGTTTCACAGGTTTCCAAAGAAGCACTAACTTTCCATTAATTCGGAAAAAAGTTTTGCAATTTATTTAACTTTATAGTTGAGTTGAGGTGATTTAGTGTTTCCTAATTACAAACTGCAAGGTTTGGGGGAACCCAGTGCTCATCAAAAGCAACAAAGGTAATATCCTCTGATCCTAACAGTGACTACTGCAGATATTACAGAATATTTTAATGTTTATTTCAGGGAGACACATTCTATAATACACAGTCAGAGTGGTCTGACTAACCACTAAGCCCTTGTTCATGGCAAAGATGATTCTCTAATGACAGTATCTTCTTTTGTTTGATAATTACTTAAGGAACATGTGAAAGTGTTCTCTGGCCTCCAAATTCCCCCATTTGTTGGATGTGAAGAACAAATGTGAAGAACAAATCTAATTGCTTCACCATGCAATTAACAGTAATTGAAACATTTGCTGCTAATATCTTGGTCACACACACCATAGGTCACAACAAAATCTCACAAAGTTAGATGATTAAACTTTAGATCAAGAACAATGTAGAAAGCAGATAGCCATTAATAGCAAAAAGATTTTTAGGAGGGTTTTTTTTAGGTGTTTTCTAACAGCATCTGATTAGGGATCTTAAACCCCTGTCTTCATCTGAACCCATCAAAACATTCCATATATATTGCTATGGCAACTAAGCCTAACAAGTGTTTGTCAAAAGCACTGTAATCCTGCTTGCTTGCTACTGAACAAATGCTCAGAGAAAGATGGAATTACTTATGAACAACAGAGTGTCATGTGAAAAACAAAGCACATCCTTTTTTACGTATTCATGAATTCATTGATTCTTAGTACTAAGAGTTGCTTGTAATAACAAAATGCGAAGGTAAATCTTTAAAGTTAGGAGTGGATCCTAGTAAAGACAAAAAATACTGATAAAGCTTCTCAACCCCAATGACTGAAAGATGCCCAGGTAATGTGGTTCAAAATAAGCCCAAAATCATCACCCTTCTATCTAACAGTAAATGTGAGGTTTTGTGCCATTGTTAATACCCCTGTGCATTATGGTCAGACATTTCCACTTTGGTATTGTCTGTCAAAAGTACATTATTTCAGAAAAGTATTGTGGTTTGTTTAAATGCAGCCATGTTCTTTTGCATCTTTCTAATATGTAGCACTGCACATTCTGACATTGGATGAATTTGCCAGGATGTCCACTAAAACGTATAAAACATTACATTTACATTTACGACATTCAGCAGACGCCCTTATCCAGAGCGATTCACAATTAGTACAGTCTTACAATCCAAGCAATTGTGGGTTAAGGGCCTTGCTCAGGGGCCCAACTGTGACAGAGGTGGGATTTGAACCCTGGATCTTCTGGTCCATAGTCCAGTACCTTAACCACTAGGCTACCACAGTCCCCTTAAATGTTTAATACGTGAATAATCCTTCCCACTGTAGAATAATGGACTTCAACTATCTAAGATCATTTCCGATGTCTTTCCTCCTTGGCACGGTGTTAACACACACCTGAATGCTCCAGATCTCAAATACTAGCTCACCACTGCAGTCACAAGGGTTCGAGTCCTGGTTGTATCTGGCTGAGGTAGTGAAGAAAAGTCAAGGAACCCTTGATTCTGCAACAGCAAACCTTGCATGCCCTGAAATAACTTGGCTTCCTGAGTAACATTCAACCACTGAAATGCTGGCCAGAAAAAGCAGGGATAAAACATTACAAAAAAACCTTACAAGCCTACAATTACAAACATTACTGTGATAATATCACTGTGACACTGGGTCGCTCATAAAGACATCACTGAGCACTAAACATTATATACCATAGCACTGCAAACAGTGTGTGATATGTAAGTAAAAAGTAAATGCTTAGGAAAGTTGATCAATATGCAATATTTGTTATTTTTCAGGTGAACCTAAGCATGTATGCACAGACACCTGGCATAAAAGTCATCAGATCCCATCACTCACTTTCCTTTCTGAAAGCTTCCTAATAAAGCAGCTCCTGGGGCTTTAAATCACTGAACATATATTGCACTGGCCCGAGCATGATATCACATCATAAAGATGACATCAGCACGATCTCAGAGGATGTACTACGAGATAAAAACCACAGACACATCTCTAAAAAAAAAACCTAATCTACAGTTTAACAAGTTTCCTGCTTCCTCATTTGAGTCCTACGTAGGTTTACTCATGACCCCCCCACACTTACAACCCATTAGTGACACATTGAGAGCTACTACTTAGTCACTTTCGGAATACAATGTACTGTACAGGTACATTTTGTGCCCCAAGGCACACATGTTGCACTGCCAAAGGCACAACGATGGTCATTATAGAAAATGATAACCCTTAAAATACAATATGTAGTGGCAATAAAGTGCAAAAGGCAAAATAAATATATATTATTCACCAAAACATGTAACATTTTAAGAAGTAAAAAGGAAACAGGCCTGAAAAAGTATCTAAAAAAGAAAAACATGATATTACCAGTTTCCTGTCTAAATACATTTTAGAGGTTTTAATTATGACCCCAAATCCAATGCAGTTGAGACGCTGTGTTAAACATAAATAAAAATAGAATACTTGAGTGAATATTTGCCAAAAAAAAACAAAAAACAAACCAAAACAAAGTTTATCCATATGAACATTAAATATCTTGTCTTTGTTTTTATTTCCCTCAACATTGGGTGATTCTATATTTTTCTTTTACTTGATGTGGTAAAATTGACAAAAAAATTAAGTGGCTATTAATTACAATATTTGAATATGGCCAATGTGACGAAACGATGTTTACAATTTTTTTTTATTATTATTTTTATTTCAAATTAAAGTTGCAATTCTTGTAAACAAGCAATTAAATGAATGAGACTTGGCAAAACGACTCTCAGAAGTCAGAACTGACAATCTGACAAATCTCACAAATCTGAAGTTAAACAAGACATTCTGCGATTATTAACTGAATAGAGTGGTACATTTTTCATCAACAGATGGCACTGAAGTAACCAACGTACAAACGTACTCATTTAAATTCACAAACTCGCCCTAACTACTTGACCTTTTTACTGATCACAAGCACATGAAACCCAAAATGGAATGCCACTCAATCACAGGGCTGGCTGGTACCCTGACTGGCCTCTTATGCCACAAAATTGTGCCTCCTTGTGACACAAGGAGGTTGTGACACAACAACTGTCATCACAGTAGAGGGATAGCATAGAGACCACTTTGTGACCTGGTACTATATTTTATACAGGGGTCTTCAAACTGCGTTGAGTGTGTGTGTTGTGGGCGCAAGCATCACTTGGTGAGGGACGAGAAAATATTAACTAGTGTCAGTAGTGCACTTCACAGTATTAGCCTTTGAAAATCCCTATTTTACTATATTTTAATATGGGTTTTTGGCATGGGTATTCATTCTTTGCTCTGGTGTGTTGATTAGTGAGTGAAGAAAAAGGCTAAATCAAAAGAAAACCCACCCAAAACAGGCCAACACTTTAAATACCTGTATAATAAGGCTTAACAACAAAGTACCATAAAGTGAAAAACAATAATTAGGCTTGTGCCCCAGTTTTCATACCATCGAGTATCAGGTCAAGTGGCTGACTCCAGTTGCTCCAGTATTGCTGGTGATGGCTCTTGGAGCGAACCTGAACAGTATATCTGAGTCCAGCACTTACATCACTCAGCGATACCCAGGTATTCTGAGCCTCAAGCACCTAACAGAGTCAAATACACAAATGTGCAAGTTTTTATATTAAATGCAATAGAAGATCAAATAAAATCCAGAACAAATTGGATAGCTTAAAAATGCAGTTAACAAAAAGTATAATAAACATCTGGGAACTTATACTGTATATTAATCTATGAATATTAAGGTATATCTCAAGATGTGCTTTTTTGTTTCTATTCTCTATTTTATTATATTCTCTGAACTTTTACTTTCTCGATTTTATTTATTCGATATTTTATTATTTTGCCATTTTTTTATTGTAGTTTATTCAAATTGTTTTAATTATTTTATCTAGTTTAATCATTCTGTTTAGCTTTTTTGTATTTAGACTATTATTATACAGTTATTTCTTAACTACTTAATTATTTTTTTTATAATACTTAAACATACAAGGTTTCCCAGTGAGGTTGGTTCTACCAAATTATTTTTCTTTATCATGTTTAGGGAATTGCTACTGAAGGTCAAGGCTTGTTCATTTGGGGATATTTAAGACAATAATCTATTATGAAAAGTGCTATAGCAACAAATGTTACTTTATAACAGGTGTCATGTGACGGTTTTGTACCAGACCTTTGCCAAGACCGTTCACAGAAAAGTCCCCTTCCTGTAGAAATCTGTTAACATGTTCAAGAAAAACAAGTGACATGCAGTTTTTGGAGGCCTGCTTTATCCTTTGTTATTCCATGTTTTATGTTAAGGCTTCACTCATCAAAAAAGTACACTGGATACCTTAAGGTTTCAATATTTGATTTTCAGCCAACATTTCAAACCTATAACAGACTCTATTAGCATTAGAGATTCAGCAAAACATCACTTATGTGTTTGTGTACAAAGTTATAAATATATGCACTTTCAGTTTTCAAACAAAAGAGAAAAAAGACCCAAACTCTTGACCAAAATGTCTGAGCCAGAGACAAATGCAGATAGTGGACAAACTACGATTAGAGTCAAAGTCAAACAGTGGAGTCAAACAGGATAAATTTGCTGTTTCCTCAAAACAACTCAACACACAGCAATTAATGTCTAAACCACTTACAAAAAAGTGAGTACACACCTAAGTGAAAATGGCCAAATTGTGCCCAATTAGCCATTGGTATCATGTGACTCATTAGTGGTACAAGATCTCAGATGTGAATGGGATTCATGTGTGTTAGATTTGGTGTTATCAAAAATTGTTGCTCTAGATAAAGATGGCCTAGGCTATAAGAAGATCCTTATAAGCCAACATCCTGAAATTGAGCTGTAGCATCTTGGCCAAGATCATACAGCACCTTAACAGGACAGGTTCCACTCAGAACAGGCCTCACCATGGAGACCAAATATGTTGAGTTTATGTGCTTAGAGTGATATCCAGTGATTGACCTTTGAAAATAGTCGCAGCAGTGCTGCCAGCATTGCTGCAGAGGTTAAAAGGGTTGGGTGTCAGCCTGTCAGTGCTCAGATTATATGCCGCACTTTGTATCAAACTGGTCTGCAAGACTGTTGTCCCAGAAGGAAGCCTTTTCTAAACATGACGCACAAGACGAATTGCACACAGATTGCTGAACTCAAGCAGACTTAGGACATGGATTACTGGAATCATGTCCTGTGGTCTGTTAAGACCAAGATAAACTTATTTGGTTTAGATGGTGTCAACCAGGTGAGGAGTCCAAAGACAAGTGTGTCTTGCCTACAGTGAAACATGGTGGGAGAATATCATGACTTGGGGCTGTATGAGTGCTGCCGGCTGTGGGGAGCTACAGTTCAGAGGGAACCATGAATGCTAATATGTACTGTGACATACTGAAACAGAACATGATTTTGTTTGTTGTTTAAGTTCACCATGTGAAAAAGATGCTACGAAATAGGAGTAGGGTTTAGACAAAAGCGCATTAAAGGTTGACCACTATGTCAACAAAATTTTTTTTGCATAAATATTGTACTTTTTGTGAAAAGGCCTTCATTTTGTCATCACCATGGTAAGTGCTAAGACTTTTTAGGAGGTCTAACAGGCCTGTAAAATGTACATGGGCATGTGGTGTGTGCACCTTGGAGAATAAAATGCACCCTTACTGTTTTTCTACTTACCTCCCAGCGTTCAAAAGACGTGTTGGATGAGTAGCGGATCTCATAGTAATGCTGATGTCCATTAATTAGTGAGTCATTCCATGTAATCATCACCTCACCCTCAGTGGTCACATTATAATGGAGATCAAACGGTGGCTCTAGCTTTCCTGTAGAGAGAGAGGGAAATCACACAATATTATAAGGCCTCCTAGGTTAATATTTTGTTTTCCCAATTTCACCAATAGTGTTCCTGAGTTTAAGACTGGGGGGAAGAATTTAAATCAATATTTCAGCAAAAATGCCTGACACTAATTGAAAGCTATAGCACTGCAGTGACTCTGATGTGGTGGTGGTGGTGTGTTAGTGTGTTTTGCTGGTACTATAGAATCAGACTAAGCAGTGCTGCTGGGTCTTTTTTCCATTAGATGCATATACTTTATATGTACAGAGACAGTAGCTCATCTGTTGCTGCACTGTTGTGTTAGTCATCTTCTAATCCTTTATCAGTGGTCACAAGATGCTGCATACAGAATGCTGGTGGCTAGACATTTTTGGCTGGTGGACAATTTTCAGTTCAGCAGTGACACTACTGTGTCTGGTCCAGTAAAACCAGCACAACACAACATCACCACCATATCAGTGTTACTTTGGTGCTGAAAATGATCCACCACCCAAATAGAACCTGATATGTGCTGGTCCTGTGTGGGCCCTGATTATTCGAGAACAGAGGAAAGGGGACTAACAAAGTATGTAGAGAAACATATGAACTACATTCTGTAATTGTAGAACTACAACTTGCTTCTATGTGGCAACTGGAACTAAAAAAATGAACAATGAGGGTAGAAACACAAAGGTGTACCTTGTAAAGTGATTGGTGAGTGTAGAAGCCACATGTTAAACAAATATAAATGCATCCGATTCTCACTTTTTGGTTTTGGTTTTAATCAGAAATCTGAACAACAAAGCTATCTGAAATAAACTGCAATTTGATTGGGTGCTAAAAGTCTTCAATCCGCTCTCTTCTGCCCAAACCGTCTGTGCATTGCAATAGTGCTTGTAGCAGCTGCATTCGTGGACACCCTGTCCAGGGTTGTTCTTCCCTTGCAGCAACCACTTTTCACAAAAAAAGTCTGAGCAACTTGAACTTTTCATATTTAGAATACAAACCATATGCAAAGAGAACAAGTGTACATAGCTTTATGTTTTCTCATGTTTGTGGCTAGCTGCTTTTCCTTCTGGCTTGAGTATTTGTAATCTAGACTGTAGTTTTTGTAAAGCTGCTTTGTGGCAATGTCTAATGTTAAAAGCGGTTCATGAATAAAACTGTACTGAGAGCTTTCATTTGTAACTGGAACAATACTACACATCTAACCTTAAATGACTATGCACTCTCCTTTTGCTTCTACACGTATTCAGGTTCTGTACTTTCATTTGTATGTAATTTCTTGCATAATATCAATGTCAACAATAGCCTAAAAGCTACGTTTTATTAAGCATTATCACTGTTTCCCAGGCATGCACTCACTGACTGAATGAGCCTGCGCTAATGGATCTTATTTGTTTACGTACTGTTTATCTATTTCTAGTTAGCTGAAAGCAAAAAACAATGCTTATTGGATGTGACTGACAGGAAAAAGAGAGAGATATGAATTTCAGGTTGGTGCTGTGGCCCACCACCACCATCACCACCATTTATTACGGCCCATATTTGAGATCCACAGTGCTTTCTGACCGAGTCAGGTGTCACACAGACATATAACATGCTGTGTCTGAGAAAGGGATGTTATGACTACAACAACACATGCTATCTTACACTTAATGAAAACCAAGCTGGGGTAATACCCATCACCAAATCCAAAATGGACGTAATGGGGAAAATAAGAAAATGTATCCAAGATGAATGTGCCATTAAACATCCATCCAATCAATGTGTGTTTGACACAATCAAGTTGTTATTAAGTGCAACTAAACTTATTTTTAGTTACTTTTTTAAATAAATTTAGAACTGGCATTTATAACTTAAATAAATGTTAATTTAAGCTCACAAATTTTGCCTCTCATTTATTATTATTTCTTTTATAAGTTGCAAAAAACATTAAATCAGTATTATATAATCGTCCATGAGTCATCCTGTTCCCTAAATTCCAGTATTAATTAATTATGTCGACTACTAATTCAGAGCAGGCAAAACCTACCCAGTATTCACAGGCTTCAAATCAACACCAACCAAGCACAGGTGGCTTTATTGTGGAGCTGTCTTTTCTTATCTGTCAACATTGTTTAATGCGTGAAACTTGTTTCAACCTGCAGTGGAAAAAAGCTTTCAGCAAATATGTGTCATCATCATGCACCTTACAGAATTCTTTTTTGTGCCTTGCGTACAAATTCCTGTCCTATCACCATGGTTTCATAAACACTACAAACACCCATCTGCCCATCAGTCCCGTGACTTACTAAACCATACACACTAAATGCCTGGAACAAACACTGTCATGGGCTTATATGGCAAAGGGTGCAGAGCTGGAACCACTGAACAGGCCACCAGCCTTGGACCAGAGCCCCTCAATTACACCTCATGACACTTTTAATTACTCTGATTATCATCAACGTAGGCATGTTTACAGTCACATTGGTTAAAGCCGTCACCTCCCAGTTCCAGAAGCCAGGTATGGCTGCTGCCTGAGATGGTTTTGCATGTTCTTTCTGTGTGGTTACTTCTTTTCGTTCCCACATACCTAAGACATGTATTAGAAAATGCCTCTAAAGTGTGAGTGTGTATGGCTGTGTGTACCCTGATGTAATGGCTTCCAGATATGACTCTGAATTTAATTAAGCCAGTAAGGAAATTGAATGAATTATTTATATGTAGTTTACATTCATGTTACGAGAAGTGGTGGTGTTTTTAACAGGACCCAAATATGCAGGATAAGTATATCCCACGTCGTATAATAATAATGGGGAAATA
>JAVSBV010151185.1:0-15301 GCA_033117975.1 Parotocinclus spilosoma
AAATCGCACAATAAAGGTTTAATAAACATTTAATATGTTACATAGCACGTCCCGTCTTGTAACATAAGGCATGTTCGATTAACCGGAATCGACTGTATTCACAATTTTTGGTGAGCTCTTCCCTACCAATGCTGGCGCTGTTGTGTGATACTCCAGAGCCTCTGTCTCTATGTTTCTATAACGGGACTGTTAATGTAGCAGCCTGTCAACGACGGATTTTTACTTTAATCTTTTTTTTTTTTTTTACAATAGAGAAAACGCTATTAAATATTTATCATATCATACAGACTCGCTAAACATTTCCAAATGCCAGGCGGAATAAAAAAGAGGTTTGAACAGGATTAGAATCATATTATAGTTTGTTAGTCTCAACACTAAGTTTAGCGAGCTAGCTGGTGCTACTGTTTACATTGCTGGCTGATCCAGAGAGCTAGAGTATACAGAGCGAGTTCCTGCTATTTATTTCATGTCATCAGATGCTTTACTATAGTGTACGTTACCTGTCTGAGTGTCGCTGTCATTAAGTTTGTTGTAAACTTTTTTTCTGCTGTGTGTCACTGGGCTGCATTATTCAGTATGGGGATGTGTCTACCCTGTCTGGGTGGGGCAGCGGACGATGTTGTGATAACTCCTGACACTGTAAGTACATTAAATGCACTGTACTGTAAAAAACGGCTTGGTAATATATGTCAAATCAAGGCATGTTTATTTCTCTAGCGCTTTTTACAATGGAGCATTGTCTCAAAGCAGCTTTACAATATTATCTTAAAAAACAATCCCATATGGCTTATATGGTGTTCAATTCGTTTGCCTTCTGCTTTTAATAACTTGTGTTCGTTAACTCATTTAATTATTCTTTTTAATTAATTTCTCAAATATCTATTCTCCTGGAATATGATCAGTAAAGGTTGCACCATAAGCTGTGCCTAAAGCAGCCACAAAAATGTTTCTGACTGTCAAGAGCTGAACATAGTAGGACCATTGACCTAAACGTTGAGCATTCAAGTCCCAAGCTTCATCCTTAAGTGTTTGGACTGTACATTTTAAGATTGAATCACTTTTAAGCTGACCAACTGCAATTCTCAACAATGACAGCAGTCACTGTTGTTAGACAACCTTTTGCTTTCTCCAAACATTCAGCATGCCAGATGTATGAAATAAGGGAAATGTTTACTCTGGATTCCAGGTTTTGTTCTCTATAGAAGATATAGAAGATGTTCTCTACATTGTTTTTGATGCAAAACTCTTTCAAATTGCAACGTTGCATAAACCTGTGTGAAGCTCAGAGTAGGGATGGGCGATATGGCCCTAAAATAATATTACAATATTTTAGAGAACTTTTGCGATAACAATATATTTGGTGATATATTTCAACAACATACAATTGCAACAAAATATATTGTATACTTTAAAATACCTCACCTCCCAGCATTTTTGACTTTCCCCCTACTCAGCTGAGTGCTTCTGCTTGAGTTGGTGAAAGAGATTAGATTTGTTTCCCCATTTTGTTGTTACAGACCTTTTGTGTAGCTTACATATCACTGTGTTTTGTTGTACATGTGATATTTTGTACCAAAACCACCTGCACATGACTGAAGTCGTACCCTTTTTAGGACAAAATCCTCCACCACAGAATCCACTGGATGTACGCCGTACTCTGTGTAAATGCATTTTGTCATTACATAAAGACATCGGAATATTATGATATGAATGTTTTGTCATGGTTTTAAAAAAATATACTGTTATTATTGCGAACGAGTCCGGGTCATTGAGCTGCTCAATGATTTCAGAGCTTTTATAAAGTGTACTGTCCCTGTCAGTGATGTCTTTTATACACTGTTCAAAAAAGTAGGGAATATTCCAAAATGAAATATCCAATAATGAAATAGGCCCATAATTTTTGTGAGCAGTGTATACAGTATATCTGCGAGCTGAATCATTTTACATGACGCTTTTCTATGTCAATAATGCACTACAAATGTTATACAAACACCCTTAAATCATACAGACATTGTAGATGTTATAAATTTTAAGGCAATGCACTTAAGTAAAGAAATAATGTCAATTTAAATAATGCAATTAAGTACAAACGGAAAACAGTGAACACATTTATACTGTCAGAGCATTCAGGTGGCGAATTTTATGTTTTAATGGTTTACCTTTACTTTACATGTTATTTCATTTAATTAATCTTTGTATATTTTATCTAGATGTTTCATGATGAAATGTAACTTGCCCTTTGCAATCCACTCCTCACTCATTTTTTTGCTCTTAATCATTTAGTAGTTTATTCATTTATGCCTTATTATAAATATTGTTTATTGTGAAAATATTATCTCTTGTTTCTGCTGTACCTGAAGCAGTTACAAATGCTGCACTTTATTTTATTTTATTTTAAAGAGAACGTGGCATTTTGTGATCAGATAGTCTGTGTCATTAGTTAATAAAGATTGTAAGATCACTACCTTCTGATCATGTGAAGATGGCTCACACGTACTCGAGCCATACAGGGAGAGAGACACTGTGATTTGCTTTGTAAGGCTCGTATTGTGCACAAACCTTAAGGCACTTTTGATATTAATAATAAAATTGGTTTGTCATCTTATATACTCACTCCTGTTTATTTCCAGGATACAAAGAGGCGGCAGTTGGCAGAAGCTGCAGAAAAAAGACAGAAAGAGGTAATCTAAATTCCACCTTCATTTCACATGCACATCCACATTGATTTACTTTGATCCACTTTAATTTCTGTTGATTATTTGTATGCAGTGGAAAGGACAGTTTATTAATTTACACAGATGATCTAATGATTTTAATTCTTAGTGATTTTTGAGAAGCCTTTCTTATGTTTCCATTAATGATCATAATGTGCCACTTAAGAGTATGTCATCTGCTTATGTTACTGGCCTCAGTTGTGGATAAAGGAAAATTAAGATCAAGAGCAGACCAATATGGGTAGTTATTTCCACATTTTTATTTAATGCTTTAGATGTCTATCAGATAGGTATTAGAGAGTTTGATTTGGACTGCTCCTCATGTACATTGTGGACCCTTTAGAGATTTTCATCAACATTTACTACTCGTCGAGCTGCTAGAGCAGCACGGTAAGTTGTGTACCTTTTACAAATATATCTACACAGATTCTACGCTTACAATGTAGTGATTTCCTATAGTGGCTGATGATCCCAAAATGCCATAGTGAGAAGACTGACTAAGCAACTGTTACTCTGTGTCACACATTTCAATATCACAATTTTATCACACCTGCTGTCCATGTCCTCCTCCTTCACAACAGATTGACTGCTCACGTTCTTTCCCACGTGTTCCCAGCATGCTTCTGACTAGCACAGAGCACTCCAGCAAATGCCTGCACGCAGTGATGACTTACCAGAAAATGCACTTAAATATACTATGCACATGAGTTTGTGTTGATGTCGTGTTGCTTTTGTATAAACATGATATTTTTACCAAGTACGTTATCTTCTGACATTGTGTATTTAGGACATTACCTTGTGTGTTTATTATTTATAAACGTTAAAGAAGCCTGCCTTAATAAATATAAAAACTGAAAGCCATTCAGTAAACTTGAGAACACAAAACATAGAAACCTAAGAACACAGAACATCCTTCTTTCTGTTGTGAGATCAGTGGCATCATGGATTTGTCTTTTGATTTGAATTCTAAAAAATAGTTTTCTCTGCCAAGATCAATGCCAACCATTCTGTTGTGTTTGTGTGACATTTAAGTGACTTTTTGCCTTAATTTGTACTTTTACTTCTAGGAGTTGCTTAACAACATGACTGTTCCAACAGATGTAGAAATTAAATACAGCCATGTGGTGTATTAGAAGAAGTATGTGTAGTAGAAATATTTTATATTATACATGTATATAATGACTCACAATAGTATTGTAATTGTTTGAACCTAGAAGGCTTTTAGTTGGATCAGTTTGCTGTAAACTTGCAACATCATTTGGAAAAATAGCACCCATTCTTTATAGCAAACTGAAGGGTTATGGCAAAATGAGTGCCTAGCCCACCACTCAGGGGGCAAAGCAGGAACAACCTGAGACAAATCCATAATAGGGCACATGCACACACTATGGGCACTTTAGAAATGGAAATTAACCTAACACACATGTTTGGAATGTGGGAGGAACCCAAAGTGCTTGGAGTAAAAATGTGGACATGGGAAGGACTCCACACCTGGACGCACCCCTTAGTTCATATATTTAAAGGCTAAATAGAAAAAGTTTTCTTTGTCCTTTAGCCAGCTTTGAGTTAAGACTCATTGAAATGACGGACTGTCAAAAAATTCTACAGATTCAAAATATGTTTTGTTGTAGTTGTATCTTGACTTGCATTTAATCAATTACAGCTGGTTGGCTCAAAGAACCCCAGTTCTGTTTGGCGTTTAGCAAGTGCAATTTTAACCTTGGACATGGCTATTAATGCTGACATGATATTAGTGAATAATTAGTAAAGATAATTATTTTAGTGGTGTGTGCATTTGTGATCAAAACCAAAACCACACCAAAATCTCCCTCAGACACACAGCAACACATTATATCTTCTTAATCAATATTTCTTACCTGATTTATCAAGTTTTTATAGAACAATGTTGTTTTTGTTTAAGTTTGTTCACACTTTTTACCCTGTTGTGTCCTGTCCTGATCAGGTTCACGGTGGCTCCAGCACGTTTACCCAGAGATCACAGCACCCAGGCATTAGACAGGATGCCAGTATATAGCAGGGCTCGTCGTTAAGGGTCGTGTGCCGTTTTGCAGGGAGACAACTGACCCGAATGTCTGTTGTCATATTTACAGACTCTCTTGAGTTTAATCATGTTGTCATGCAAAGGAGGATAGGTTTCACATTTTCCTCCCAAAGTTTATTTGTTTTATTTGTCTTTTGTTTTTTATTGCTACTGTTGCCTTGAACATCTGCTTAAACTTGAACTGTTACTAGGATCTAGTAAATGCTGTAACATTGAACCTCCTGATGTTTTTGTCCTAGATCTCACACAGAGGGGTTAAAAACCCAGAAGCAGTGGAAAGGAAAAAGAAGAAACAAGAGGAGATGGAAAAGAAGGCCATGAGCACATCAAGCTCTGGAGGTGGTGGACTGAGGGTAAATCACATTTGAAATAATTCAGTTGTATCACAGTATCAGCTGTATTTGTCGATTCATTTAAAATTCACTGTTGTTTGTTTTTATTTATTTATTTTTTTTTAGTGGCAGGTTGGCTAACACAAAATAAAGAGAAGATGACTAGCAGGTGTCACCATTACAGAGCTGAGCTCAGCCTCCACGGGCTGTGTTAACCATCAAAATGAGAAGGTTTCTTTTTTCACTTTTTGCCATTTTTTTTGAAGTTCAAGCTTTTTGGCGCAGTGTGTAGCAGCAAGACTTTGCTTTTAGGTCACGTGTGACTTTGAAGGCTCTTCTATTATATTCCAATATGTGTCAATGGAATCATGGGATAGCTAAAGCAGTCATTTTCGGCTTTTTAAACACTTATTTAATAATAAGAACTTATTTAATGCTGAAAGGCATGTACACTAAAGTCACTTATAACATGCTCCAAGTTTGAAAATGTTACTGTTTGTTTCTCATTAATAGTGTTCTAGCCTGGGTTTCAGGTGAATGTAATGGTAATGCACATTTCTGTTACGTTTTGTAGTGGATGGATTGGGTTAACAATCCACATCCTCTCAGACACAATACACTAGAAGTTTGGGTTGTAGGTAAAGGTTCTTGGTGTAATACCAGTTATTTGTTCTATCCAGATTATGCACAATGTTGCTAAATTATTTGACTACGAATGAAACAATGCACATGGAAGTCACTAATGATCCAACTGTTTGATGTTTGTTATTACAAATCCTACAGAAGAATGGCTTTGCAAGCTGCTGTTACATGAAGTGTGGTTATCGGAATACGTTTTACAGAATGTATCAATTTATTCAGATTTAGAACAGAGTCCAGTGTGTTTCAGTCCCATAGCTCTACAGTGCAATAAGGTTTATCTGACTGGACTGTAATGCTTATGTGCTATGTAATTGCTTTACGGTAATTGCAAGCTGGGCAGAGAAATTGGATATTGCTTTTATATTAAAGTGCAGCTTTTCAAATGAAGCCTTACCATGATATTTCAAGCACAGCTGCTCTTGTTAGTCCTTAAAAGATTATACATTTGCTGTATTAATTTATGGAGTCTGAATAAATTGTCTCTATATTGCAATTGCCTCTCTTTTGCACTAATCTTCCATATTTAGCTAAAGCAAAAGATTTTTAAAGATGCAATTTTTAAAGGTGTAGTTTCTAAATATATTCGGTGCAGTTTTTTAATCAGCCAATCATGTGGCAGCAGTGTAATGCGCAATGCATAAACATTGTACAGATACAAGTGATTTTTGTGTCAGATGGCTTTTTGTTGTTGTTTTTGTTTTTGTTTTTGTTTTGGGGTTTTTTGTTTAGTAACTGCCTATGTTTTGGCCCCTCAGAGTTCCTAAATGAAACTAGCTTAATCTGAAAGAAAGGCTGGAGTAATTCAGATAACACTGGTCTATATTTGAAACAGTTTTCTGCTGACCTAATTATTTTGCAGATTTTACCCAAATGAAAGGTGCTGATTACAAATATGAAGGAAAATATGCAATATGTATTTTTTCACAAATGAGAAATGCTTGATAGATAATACGTTTTGAAATAGAAATAGCAGTGTATTTGTTTCATGTACAAAAAACAAAAAAGTAATAGTTGTATATCAGGGTTGTTACACTGTTAACACCAGCAGTTGTCTGCCATCATATTTGTTCCACCTTCCATAATATCCATGGTCAACATAGGAAACTTTCTCCTTGTTCTTCACTCATAGTTCCAAGATTTGAGGGGAAGTAGTTCAGATTTCTATCAAGGAAATGGTATTCAACACTCATGTTTGCTCCCAGTCTTTGAAAAGCACATTTTAAACTGTTAAACTGAAGGTCTGTAATCAGTTTAAAAAAAGCAAACTAAGCATTTTTTTTCCAAGGTTTTCATGGTATTGGGGAATTTTCTGTCATTGCAGGCTATCGAATATGCCATACTTCTCATGTAAAAGAACAGGAAATTTGGTACACAGATACTTAAAGCACTCACCATTTTGATCCAAAGTAGAGTTATCTCCTAGGCACCGAGAAAATATTTACTGTGAAATGTGACAGTGTTAGTGGAAAAATTACCATCAAGTATCCATCATAGTATAACTGTGAACTTAATGCATTTAAACTTCACGTAAAAACTGTCAAGAAATGTACAGTCTTACTATGAAATCTCACAGTACATTTTTTCCGTGCACCCCCTGCCATCTGGAAAATCCACGTAAGTAGTTTGTGCAGGAAATAGTAAATAGTATTATACAGCACATACATTTTATGCATTTATGAGCTACTATGTTTTTATGAAAGCACTTGGACAGGAAAAGTCAAGAATTAATCAAATTAGAAAAGCCCCTTACAGTTTGAGTTCATGTTGAGGTCATTTCAACAAAAGGGAGAACATGAATCAAAACCAAACATGAATGCATTCTAAAATTGATCTAAATATTTTTTTCCCAAGAAGTCAACTTCACATCATATATTAACATGTAGTATATATTAGAACATTCTAAATGGCATGCTATTGGTTTCAGATATTTGGCTCCAGTTTTTGTCAATATGAATGTGAAGATCAGATTTTAGGATGTTTTATGTGGCAAGGTCCTGTGCTCAACAAAAATATTGCAATAGCAATAAAAAAATTGGACGAGCAGAAAAGTGATTTGTTATATACTTCGGCCGGTAGAGGACACCATGGGGCAGGTAAGCATAGGCCTAATACCCTAGTGGAATTTGAACAGTGAATCAGTAATGTGAAGGCAGTTGAAGCTTTTTTTGTCCTCCAGATGTAAAAACATGTTAAACACACTGTGCACCTACAAAGATATGTTTATTTCTCGATCTTTTATGCAGTAATAAGGTAAAGAAAGAAAAAAAACACTGAATCGCATGTTAACAACTTTATCCAACAGCTAACATCAAATATTTGATTGTCTTTGCACTGGCTTTACTTTTACGTAGCTAATTTAAACGAGTCTAATATATAAAATGAGCAAACTCTAGAGAACAAGGAGGTTATTCATTGACATCATATGGCACAGTACCATAAATATACACATTAAAAAGTTATTGCTCATTTACGCAACAGCTACTGTAAACGTATATACATCTTTCAAGTTAAAGCAAAACAGTTAACAAATGTCTACTCAAACTAAATGTCTTAAAGTAAAAATCCACAATAAAAACATCATATTCTTCACTACACATCAGATGCAATCCCTAACTGAAAGTGATGACCAGTTATTGCATTTGATTTCTGAGATGAAAAATGTATGAATATATAAACTGTTTTGATTCCAGTAACTGCCCCCGTCCAATCATCCAGTCCATTTCAGCACTGCTGTACCTGTTACACTAAACTTAAAGATAAAACAGTCATAAACACATGCAGTCTATGAACTAAAAGCATTATAATTGTATTTTGCCACTAAATAATACAGAGTACATGTTTACACTTTTCGTGTCCTAGAACCTGAAACATTAAGAGATACCAGGGAATCTTGTCTTGGCTAGGTTGTCACTCTACTTAAAAGGGTCAATTTTTGTGCATCTGTACTGCTTACAAAAATTAGGGGATATTTGAAAATGGAAAAATCCCCCAATAAAATATCCCCTGATTTTTCTGAGCAGTGTACTTGTAGAAGTCATTTCAATCCTGTAAAATATAAGATATGGGAGCTGAGATGAGCACAGATTTGCTATTTTCCACATTCTGAAGTAAAAAAGTGGTACTTTGCATTTTTTGCAATAATTTTCACAATTCAACATTTATTATTAGTAGTGAACACAATAAAGTGACTTTTCATAGTTCTGTAGTTTTTATCTGCACTAAGTTACCTTTCCAACATTGCAATCGTCAGAAAACAGTTGTCAGTTTGGGGAAATTTGTCTCTGTGAAATTTTTTGAGGCCAGTATTACATGTTACAAAATCAAATGATATTTTTTCACTGTGCCTTGTTTACATGAAGGCATGAATTCAGTAAGCAGTGACCTCATGATAAATGTACCAGAAGTGTGATGCTGAGAAAAAAAACAATGTTCCCATTATTGTAACTCCAGGATTGGCCCAGTATATGCTAATAAGTGTACTGAAATAAGATATGAAAAAGTACATGCCAGAGCTATTTGATTTGTATGCAGTCTTCTACTTTATGCTTTTCTACTGGTCCAACTATTATTATTGTTTATTATTAATTATTTTAAAATGTATGAAAAGTGTGACAAGATGCCCCAGTTTCCCTTACACTGAGGGTGGTTGCTCTTATCCACGTCAACTTTTTAAATAAAAACCTCAAGCGACTATTATGTGGAATAAAAGCCTATCTCTGTTTACACGTCTGTGCTTTATATGAATGAATTTCCACATTCTTAGAAACAGCTCAGAATCACAGAGGCTTACTCTACAGTAAGCCAAAACAGCACTGCTTTATGCATTAGTAACAAACAATGCAAAGAAGAGATCCAGCCCTTTTCCCTTTTGCATTGTCCATCTGCTAGTCAGCCTTTACTACTTCTTACTTCTGTAGTGTGCTGCTGCCACTACCAGATAGCTATCAGGTGATAGGTCCTTGATGGTAGGGGACTTGGTGGAGATGGGTGACATTTTGCCCTCTACTCTGGAAATCTGGAGCATACGGCATGGGTCATGCTTCAGTAGGTAACCCTCAAAGGTTTCCCAGCCTCCGCCGACCCGGACCATCACATGTTTATTGTGCAGCATCTATAGGGAACAATATATCAGATGTGTTTATCAGGGCTGAATGATATTAAGAAATAATAGTGTATATTGGGAAGCGTATTATGATGAAAGGACAAGGTACAACAACATCAACAAGGAACAGGCTACACTACAATATACGTATCCTGCCTATATTTATGAAAACAATGTTGTGCTTTTCATGTCTGCATTACATTGATTAATTGTAAGAGCTGGAAAACTGTGAGATTCATTTATGTGTCCGAAAAGCCAAATGAGTGAATATATATTAACTATATATGAACTAATTATATTAAGTGTTTTTATTATTTTTGCATTTATTCTATACCATTTTTGTCATGGCATACATTTTTCATGTAAACTATTCCTTTTATTAGAAAAAAAAACATGTATGAGCACATACCTTGTGTGCCATGTGCTAGAATCTGCTGTTGCAAAGTAATAAGTAAAGTTTATAAGTAAGTATCCAAAATCATTTACCACTGTCACTCAGACTAATAATGACTGATAGTGACTGACAGTGACTAGGGAACCACTTCACACAGGTGCATCCTTTGACAACACTATTCATAATATTCTGGCATTTTTCTTTGACATGTGTGTACCGTATCCAGTCAGGAACATACTTAAACAACAAAAAATGCAATACAGTTTTCTGTAAAAAGTAAAGGTAAGTAAAAAACATTTGTAGCAAGATACTGAGATCATAAACAGAAGCTATGTTTAGACAAAATATAGGGTTCATATGCATAAGTCACATCATATCAGTTACCAGTACTGATTAAGGTACATCTATGGATCAGACTGGACAATTCTGTATGTCAAATGTGATTCTATACAAATCCCAAGTTCCGGCCCAGTAATTAATCTCTTTCCTGGCATTGCTAATGTTTTAAATACTTTCCGTCTGACCCCCTTGCTAACATAATATAACAATCAAACAAATACATTATTTAAGATACCCGTGCTATGCTTCATAAATCTGCAGCATGTTTACTAAAGCTTGTTAAATAATAATAATAATGCTCATATAAGATTCATAACATTTCTGTCTAAAACCCTCCGTAAATAACTGCAAGCAGTCACTGATGATTCTGATAAAATTTTCATAAAGGGCAGAAAAGACAAGCCATCATTCTCCATGGCATTGTAGGTGAAATAAATTGCTGACCCAGCAAAACACCACCATCATACACTATCAAAAATAAAACCTTGAGGCAAGAAAGGGAAACTGTAACAACAGAGGCAATCTTCGAGAATGAAGAAACACAAACCTTATTTTCCAATAGTATGGGATGTTTTTATACTGCCATGGGGTGGGTTAGTGCAATAACATGAAACATTCATAAGGTGCTTAACAGGAGGAGGGAGTCAAGCAGTCATGACGGCCAAAGTGAGAAACACCCTGAGGCTCTGCAGCCATTGAATTAATAGGCTTTGGGTCTCAATCGCTAACCACACAATATAAGAGAAGGCCCCAAAGCTGATTTTCGTATGCTCTCCCACATTGGGCAGCTCACATGCTATTGATTAACACTACCGAATTGTTATATGTCTGCACCTAGGCAGCTAAGTGAAACATTTTGAAAGAGAAGGTTATCACTGAAGGTCAGCTGCCTCATTAGCAGCAGTCCAGCTGATGTCAAAGCCTGGCTAGATAAACAATAAATGCAGTATAAACAGTATGAGATTACAAAGTACAATTTTAAGGTTCCTAAGACCACAAATGTGTCAGCACCATGTAGTGCTATTAAGTGGCGTGTGCCCCTGACCATGGATTCAAACAGATTACAATTTAAATGCTGTCTGTATTAGAAAAGTGTATTAGCCAGGTTAACTGTAGACAGGCTGTCATCCTTCATTACCATCACAAAAAAACTTGTCCTTTAATAATAGGCATACAAATGCCTTGGCCTTGATTACCAAGCAACACACAAGGACAACTGGAAAAGAAGAATTTCTCATTTAGAAACAGTGAAGATATTCTATGAATGTCTATAGTTGGGGATTGGGTGGGGGATGTGTCATATGATTTTAAGTCATATAAGAAAAAAGGTTCTACAGCTTTACTGAGGCTGTGGCTCATTGATCAAATAGCTCAAATAAATGAAAACATATATTTTGGTGTAAGCATGCATCTCTCCTTTTACTGAGAAAAAAAAGACTTGTGGAAAAATAAAACACTTTGCACTTTTCAGATTTGACTGTGCCTAGAATAATAACAGATTTACTATAGCTAAAGCCACCCTAGAAAAAAAGCTTTGTGCAGCGTTATTTCTTAAACTTTAAATTATTAATACTTTCTCCTAACAACTGATATTTCAAGATCCATGTATAGACAATCAGAAAAATACAAGTTGTTTAGTATTAAGTGTAGTAAGTTTTTTTACTATGACAAATAATATGTTAGTATTTAGCTGCTAGAATACCCTAGTAGCTAATTAAAACTGTAATTTGTTAAAAACTAATTTTTTAGGAATTTTGGGTGTCTAGTCATTGACAATATGTAATATTTGGTCATTATACCATTGCTAAAACTACAAGTCTAATGTTGGCCTAAGACTTTTGCACAGGACTGCATATCTTTGGGAAAAAAGGATCTACCAGGTGAATAAAGGTGAGGACAAATGTGATTGTCACACTTCAGGAGTCATGCTTTTCAATCAACAATATAACACTGTTTGTCTGAGAGAGCAAAATGACATGAACTGTACTGAACAAAGAAACACACACATATGGTACAATTAGTCTATGAAGATATGAATCAGAGTATATAGACAAGCTGAGAGGTGTCAAAGTATCATTCTGGAGAAAATGTGTACTAGATTTTCTTACATGTACTCAGTCACTTTGTATATTAGGAACCGTTAACACTAAATATCATCATAAAATCCTGGAATCTAGTGCATTTCTCCTTGCGATTTCATCTTGACTTCATTAAAGATTTATAAAGCAATTTAGCCTTTTCTGAAGCCTGGCTAATAATCCCACTCTCATGTGTTCTCCACTGTGAATAGCGCATAGTCTGTTACTGTAAAGCTATAAATGTGCAAAATAATGGTAGAAAGCACACGTAGGACAGTCTTTAAAAGACCATCCTATCTGGAGAGTGATGGCCGGATTTGTGTTGCCAGGCAACGGTGTGCCCATGGGTACAACACCCTGCCTCACTAATCTCAATTAGTTAGGTGAATGCATATATGTTATATTTGGGATGCTCAATGCAAACAATTCAAAGAGCAGTGGTTTTCTATCAGAGGTCTTTAACTATTCTGGCTGGGGTCAGGCATCACACAGAAAAAGCACACAATTGACCATGTCTGAGAGAGGGCAGGCTGCACAGGTGCAACGTGTGTGATAGACAGGCACCCCTGTCCACAATCACCCCACAAATTCTGAGATATCTATCAAAATAGGACAAAGTAGGGGGTAAAAAGGAAAATAAACTAAATGTAGTTAATAATACTGCTTCATTTGCAGTGCATGGGAAATTATGATTTAGAAAAAAACATTATTGTAGGTATACTGCATACAGACAAATCACAACCTGAAAATGATTAGTCACATAACCAGACCAGTTTTCCCCAATACTACACTGATGGCTGTAATTAAAGTCAAATGTGGCTATGTGAAGCATTAACTCAGGAGGTCGATCACTTCCAACCAGGTTATTCTATTTTTATCCTTCTTATTAGCTTTCAAAGCTGTTTCCTTTTTCTCATTACTTGAATTCTGTAAGATAGAAATAACGCTTGGAATGAAATACTTTACTGGGTTTTGGTTTAAGTTTGTAAGACAAAAAGTAATGAAAAAATTAGAAAGCTTTTCTACAGACAGTGTACATTCTGCTTAAATCTGACATTCACAAGAACTACTCATAAGTTAGTTTAAAATTTAAGATTAAGATTTAAGATTATTTAGTTTAAGAACAAGATTAGGTTTGCTCATTTAAAATATTATATAGTTTGGTTCATTTGAAATTCATTCATCGCTCATTTAAATTTACAGCCAACAGTGCTATATTCAGTAAATCTATACAGAGTCAAAATATATACAAACCCGAATGAAGAGTATCTTCTCCCCAACACGATAGCGTCCCTGTGACTGACGCTCAACACAGAATTTATTAGGACACTTGCAGGGTGGATCTTCAGAAATATGCTTTACCTGGGCAAAGATGTAATGTATGAACAAGTAGAAACGAAGTAGGCAGATTTTACAATGTTACATAATAAAACAAGAAAAAAATAATAATAATACACTGCCTTGCCAAAAAAGTCACCACCTGGATTTAACTAAGCAAATGTGTAAGAGCTTTCCATTGTATAATTACTGCTTGGGTGATTGTTTGTGAATGTTTCAGCTGGCAAAAAGTTATATAACCCAGTTATTAATCTGATGCTGTGAGAAGCTTCTCATTTGTTAAACAACCATGTTAAAAGCTATCCTGTAGTTGGGGAAAAGATGTTAATCTGTTTCACAAGGGTCAAATTATTGGCACGTATATAAGCAGGGGAAATCTATGGAGATTGCTACTCAAATCAGAGACAATAACTAAAAAGTGGAAGGACAGTGGGGAAACACCTTCGAGGAAGGAATGTGGCTGGAAAAAAATCTTGAATGACTGTGATTGGCGATCCATTAAATTAAATGTTTGGTCAAATCAAATCAGAGAAAAACAACAGTAGAATATGTAGGGATATGTTTAATAGTGAAAGTTAAATCATTTTCACACACAATGCAAAGGGAATTAAAGGGATTGGGACAAAACAGTTGTGCAGTCTTAAGAAAATCACTTGTCAGTGAGGTTATCTGGCAAAAAGAGCTTCTATTTGCTAGAAAGCATAACTATTGGACATGGTCTGTTGAGTCCAGATATACCCTGTTTTAGAGTGATGAGTGCATCAGGGTAAAAAAAGAGGCAGCTGAAGTGATGCACCCACCATGCCTAGTGAAAACCGTACTTACCTGTGGGGCAGAGCTATGATTTGAGGTTGCTGCAGTTAGTCAAGTCTAGGTTCAGCAATGATATGTGCCCAAAAAATGAGGTTAGGTGACTATCTGAATATACTGAACAACCAGCTAATTCTGTCAATGTTTTTTTTTTCCCTTTCCACGGGCATATTCCAAGATGACAATGCCAGGATTAATCGGCTCAAAAAGAACGTTCAGGGAGCATGACATCATTTTCACACACACAGATTGGCCACCACAAAGTCCAGACCTGAACCCCATTGTGAATCCTTGGGATGTGCTGGAGAAAACTTTGCGCAGTGATCCAAATCTCCCATCATCGATACATGATCTTGGGGATTATGTAATGCAACTCTGGACAGAAGTAAATGCTATGACATTGCAGAAGCTTGTGGAAATGATGCACAGTGAATATGTGCCATAATCAAAGCTAAAGTTGGTTTAACTGGGGTGTGTGGCCAGTAAATGT
>JAVSBV010151204.1:0-2500 GCA_033117975.1 Parotocinclus spilosoma
TTTAATCGGACCAACCGGTTATTAGGACCAAAAAGATCACGTCCCGATGTGGTCCCATTAACCGGAATCGACTGTACATAAAAAATATCGGTATGTAAAAGCAATTTTACAATAAATGTTACGATTAGGATGTAAACGATGACGGATTTAACGTTTCAGGCAGATCCTGCATCGATAAGAAACAGGAAAATTGAGAAAAAGACCGAAATCACACGGAGTCCAGTGATTTTAAAAGAAACGGGGCATGATTTTGGATGGTAACCCCAATTATAATGAGCATACTTCCCCTAGGGACGCCCCTTCACAGACACGTACCTCTGCTCCACAGCCCTTGCATGGTCGAGCTGAGCTGTGGATCATGGCCTCCAGATCGATGGCTCTGTTCCATTTGTCCAGAGCAGCTCTGCACACAGCACACACCGGCTTCTGGGGTCGCAGACACTCCTGCAGACAGCTGTGGCAGAATCTGTTCTTACAGCACAGGCAGGAAAATGTGGGTTAGTCTGTCTGGCTGTCCGAATCCAAAAACCAAAAAGAGACGAACAAGACAAGCAAGTCTCCTAAAGCTTCCACCTAAGTATAAGTACGTCAGTGCAAGATTAAAAAGAAAGGTGGAATTTCAAATTGCGTTTTTTTTTGTTCAATGACGAGCGATGACTACATCTCCCAGGATCACTTGCTCCAAGCAGGCAAACGGCTCACTTCAGGGAAAACGAAACTAAAAGAGACGATGAGCCTCCAAGCACCTCCCACTGAGCACTGAGTTTAAAATCGAATTTATCTGCTACTTATTTGATTGCTTACTTAAATATTATTATTGATTTGAGTTAATGTTAATATTACTTTAATAGACTTTAAAGTATTTATTGAATTAACATCTAGGCCACCCATGGAGGTCGGGTCCCTTTTTGAGTCTTGGTTCCTCCCAAGGTTTCTTCCTACCATTTCAAGGAGTTTTTCCTTGCCACTGTCGCCCTAGGTTTGTTCAATTTGGGATTGGGCCACTTGGGAGACGTCCCAAATCGTGCTCTCTGCACGCTTGCCCCGTTGCCGCTTCGGCGCCCTCTTGCGATCAGTTCGCGCGTTGCTCCCAGTCGGGACGTAACACAACGGCGCGCCATTTTATCCTTTTGGTTTTTTGGGTTCGGGAGCCTTTCACTCCACTCTTAATTCCCCTTTAGTTCTCCTATATCATTTCCCCATTATTATTATTATTATTATACGTTGTGGGATTCCGTCTATCCCGCATCCTTGGGTCCTCAAACCAAAAACCACCACATCTCGTAGCAAAGCCCAGTTTTGTCCCGTTTTATTTGTTTTAAAGAAATCTGAAACAAAGCTGACGTGCAAACGCAAGTGTCCTTTCCCAGTTAATTACATCTCATTATCCTCATCCTCATCCTCGTCCAGCGTCTCGGGACCCACCTCCACCTCCACCTCCACCTCCGCCCCCCTCCGCACAGGCTTCACCTTCCCTCTCGGTCCTGTAATCACTCTCAGCGCTACTTAAACTCTCTGAATACTTAAACCGGACGATACGATACGAAAAACCACCCACACCTGTGTGCATAAGCTCATCGATTGCTGTCATTGGTTCAAGCCCGTTCGATTTTACTCGTCTTTCCGCTTTTCTTAATAAACCTACTTTCTGTCAGCTCCATGCCATCGCCTCCTGGGGTCCAGCCTGGGGATCAGACATGGGCTGTGTGAAGATGTTTAAACCCAGAAAAAAGTCAATGAAAATAAATATAATTGACATATTATGTTTACTGTCACGGGAAATACCAGTGGCCTGCTCATATGGCCGAGTCTTGGTTCCTCCCAAGGTTCCTTCCTTTTACTTTCAGGGATTTTCCTTGCCACTGTCACCCTAGGCTTGCTTAATTTGGGATTGGCCTTTTAAGATCATAGGAGATTGCAAAGCTGCTTTGAGACGATGCTCCTGCTAATATGGCTGAAGTAGAAATGAATATTGTGTGACGGCAGCGATACCAAAAAAACATCTCTTTGCAAAAATTATAAGTCCTGAACTCTTAACTTAATCTTTAATACTTATTTCCGTGTTTAGTATTTTTGTCTCGCACCCTAGCGCAGTGCTGGCACAAGGACGCCGCGGATCCACAAGCAGAGGTGGGAGTTAAAGTTTAGGAGGCAAAATTAAAAGGATCGAATGCATACTGCCCAAAGCTTTTTTAATTTGGGCTTTAAAAAAGAGGCTACAAATAATCTATACTCACTTTAACAACCAAATAAAAACACGTTATAAAGAAGTAACAAGTAAGTTAATTCAGTTTATTTTACGTAAGGAAATAGCCCTTTCATTATCCTGCTTTTTTATTTCTTTTAATTATTTTTATATATTTATATATACACTGACCTTCATGTGCAATAGAGAAAGCCAACAAATCACAAGTTTATGCAAAAACACAAGTTTTTTTTTCTGCCACTTCGCTTCTTTTGTGCTTGTTAACCCAGACTTGGTTCCTCGTGGGATCTGGCA
>JAVSBV010151204.1:5000-15300 GCA_033117975.1 Parotocinclus spilosoma
GCTGCCGTATAAAAAGGCTCTCAGACTGTCAGCTACTTTTGGTTAGGGTACCTCTTGGTTGTCCATGTCTGGTATTCCAGATTTGTTTGGAAGACCAAAGATGGAAAAAGGGAGCATTCAGATTTCTCAGCTCCGGATGTGTGTGTGTGTGTGCGCGTGTGTGTGTGTGTGTGTGTGTGTGTGTGTGTGTGCTGTAATGGGTGAGTCGCTTGAATTGGCTTGAGCAGGACAGGTCTGAAGAATGTATGATAACAGGAAATCTTCCTCATTCTCTGTAAAAGCACACACACACACACACACACACACACACACACACACACACACACACTCATTACTCTCATTATTCCACATCTCCACACACAAGCCTCTGGAGGTTAAGTGCATTTGATTTGTCAGATATTAAAAGGAACTTGGGTTTTTGGTTCCTCCTCCTTCTCTCTTCAGTCCCTTAAAAGTGTTTAATCTAAACACCGCAGTGAGGATAAATCATCCTGCCAGCTCTGTTTAAGGACCTGCTGATGAAAACACAGCTTGGCTTTTATTTACATCATTTAAATGATGCCTGGGGAGAAAAGTTTAACAAGGATAAATAAAGGTTTCTTTTTTTATTATAGTTTTCTACAGAGGATCATAAAGATCATAAAGATCAAACAGAATATCAATTCTTATCCTGCAGTAAAAAAACGTTCTGTAGCAAAAAACTTTTCTTTTTTTTCTTTCTTTCTTTTATTCTTTCTTCCTTTTTTTAACTCTCTTTTTCTTTTTCTTTTTTTTCCTTTTCTTTCTTTCTTTCTTTCTTTCTTTCTTTCTTTCTTTCTTTCTTTCTTTACTTCTTTCTTTCTTTAACTCTCTTCTTCTTATTTTTTTGTTTGACTTTTCTTTCTTTCTTTACTTTTTAAAAATTCTTTCTTTCTTTAAGTCTCTTTTTCTTATTTTTTGTTTGATTTTTCTTTCTTTCTTTTATTTTTTCTAAACTTTTCTTTTTTCTCTTTTTCTTATTTTTTAGTTTGAATTTCTTTCTTTCTTTCTTTACTTCTTTCTTTAATTCTTTCTTTCTTTAACTCTCTTTTTCTTATTTTTTTGTTTGACTTTTCTTTCTTTCTTTACTTTTTAAAAAAATTATTTCTTTCTTTTTTTCTCTTTTTCTTATTTTTTATCTGACTTTTCTTTCTTTCTTTCTTTCTTTTTTTCTTTCTTTCTTAAAGCATTTTCTCTTTCTTTTTTCTCCTCTAAAATCTTTGACTTTCTGTCTTTATTCTTTTATCTCCATTTAATAATGTTTTCCATTATTTATTCTATACCCTGTGTAAACCCTTTTTCTTTCATTTTTTTTCTTACTTTCTTTGTTTGTTTCTTTTTTCTTTTTTCTCTCTTTCTTTCTTTAACTTTCTTGTTCTTTAGTTTTTTCTTTTGTTTGACTTTTCTTTCTTTTTTTTGCCGTTTTGCTCTTTCCTTCCTTATTTATAATATTTTTCTTTATTTTTTTGTTTTTGTTTTTTTCCTTTTTTTCTTTTTTTCTTTCTTTCTTTCTTTCTTTCTTTCTTTCTTTCTTTCTCTTTTAAATGATTTTCTTTTGTTTTCTCTACAATCTCTGACTTTCTGTCTTCATTCTTTATTATTTTATCTCCATTTTATGATGTTTTCTTCCATTATTTATTTATTTTTTTCCTGTCTAAACTCGTTTTCTTTCTTTATTTTTATATAAATCTCTTTTTAAACAATCACTTTATTTTCCTTGCTTTCCTCTTGAATTTTTCTTATCACGTGTCTTTGTATTTTTTTCTCTCTACAATATTTTTCTTTTATCCATTTTTTTCTTTTTCTTTTTTTCATTTATTATTTTTTTTTCTTACGTTCCTTGATTATTTTTTCTGAAACTCTTTCTTTCTTTCTTTCTTTTGGGCTAGAAGGAAGTAAATAAATAAATAAATACATAATCAAATAAATATTTTCTTTCTTTCTTCTACTCCTTTATTTACTCCTTTATTTGCTTTTAATTTTTTTTCTTTATTCATTCCTTTTTGTTTAACTTTTGCATTCTAATTTTGTTTACATTTATTTTATATCATTCTCTTTAACATTTCTTTCTCGTCCCTCTCTTATTTCTTTGCATCATAAATAATTTTTTTCCTTCTTTTTTCTTTCTTTCTTTAATTCTATTTTCTTTCTTTTTTTAATTCTGTTTTTCATCTCTAAACTCTAACGCATTTAAATATAATTTTTTTCCTCAGTTTATTTTTAGATTGATGTATTTAAATTAATTTTGTTCCCTGCAGAAATTTATCAGAACCATTGAGTGATTTTAACGGGACGTTCCGGATCACCAGAGTTTTGACAGCTGGGATCGGATTTGGATCTGTGCTTTTTAGTGCTCTGATTATTACATTATTATTATTATTAGTTCTTTAGTTCTGAACGTGTTTTTAGTTTTGAGCTTTTAGTTTTGAGTTTTAGTTTTGAGTTTTGAGCTTTTAATTTTGAGTTTTGAGCTTTTAGTTTTGAGTTTTTAAGTTTTAAGTATTAAGTTTTAAGTTTTGAGTATTAAGTTTTGAGTTTTGAGTTTTAAGTTTTAAGTTTTGAGTTTTTGAGTTTTCAGTTTTGAGTTTTGAGTTTTAAGTTGTGAGTTTTGAGTTTTAAGTTGTGAGTTTTGAGCTGTTTGTTTTGAGTTTTTGTTTTGAGTTTTTAGTTTTGAGTTTTAAGTTTTGAGTTTTGAGTTTTGAGTTTTTAAGTTTTAAGTATTAAGTTTTACGTTTTGAGTTTTAAGTTTTAAGTTTTAAGTTTTAAGTTTTGAGTTTTAAGTTTTGAGTTTTTGAGTTTTGAGTATTAAGTTTTAAGTTTTAAGTTTTAAGTTTTGAGTTTTTAGTTTTTGAGTTTTGAGTATTAAGTTTTAAGTTTTGAGTTTTAAGTTTAGAGTTTTAATTTTTGAGTTTAAAGTTTTGAATTTTGAGTTTTAAGTTTTAAGTTTTGAGTTTTGAGTATTAAAAACTCAAAACTTAAAACTTAATACTTGAGTTTTGAGTTTTAAGTTTTAAGTTTTGAGTTTTTAAGTTTTGAGTATTAAGTTTTAAGTTTTGAGTTTTAAGTTTTGAGTTTTGAGTTTTAAGTTTTGAGTTTAAAGTTTTGAGTATTAAGTTTTGAGTTTTAAGTTTTAAGTTTTAAGTTTTGAGTTTTGAGTATTAAGTATTAAGTTTTAAGTTTTGAGTTTTTGAGTTTTAAGTTTTAAGTTTTGAGTTTTTAAGTTTTGAGTATTAAGTTTTAAGTTTTGAGTTTTGAGTTTTAAGTTTTGAGTTTTGAGTTTTTGAGTTTTGAGTATTAAGTTTTAAGTTTTGAGTTTTAAGTTTTGAGTATTAAGTTTTAAGTTTTGAGTTTTAAGTTTTGAGTTTTGAGTTTTAAGTTTTGAGTTTTGAGTTTTGAGTTTTGAGTTTTGAGTTTTAAGTTTTGAGTTTTGAGTTTTTGAGTTTTCAGTATTAAGTTTTGAGTTTTTGAGTTTTGAGTATTAAGTTTTAAGTTTTGAGTTTTAAGTTTTGAGTTTTAAGTTTTAAGTTTTAAGTTTTAAGTTTTGAGTATTAAGTATTAAGTTTTAAGTTTTAAGTTTTAAGTTTTGAGTATTAAGTATTAAGTTTTAAGTTTTAAGTTTTGAGTATTAAGTATTAAGTTTTAAGTTTTTAGTTTTTAGTTTTTGAGTTTTGAGTTTTTGAGTTTTGAGTTTTAAGTTTTAAGTTTTAAGTTTTGAGTATTAAGTTTTAAGTTTTGAGTTTTAAGTTTTGAGTTTTTGAGTTTTTGAGTTTTGAGTTTTTGAGTTTTTGAGTTTTAAGTTTTGAGTATTAAGTTTTAAGTTTTGAGTTTTGAGTTTTTGAGTTTTTGAGTTTTGAGTTTTGAGTTTTTGAGTTTTGAGTTTTTGAGTTTTGAGTTTTTGAGTTTTTGAGTTTTGAGTTTTGAGTTTTGAGTAGTGGCCTCGGCGTTCTTAGTTATGACTTTTTCTTGGTTTACTTGATGCCTTAAAATTCCCTAAATACTAAATAAAAATATTACAGCTGTCTAAACGTTTGTAAATCTGGGCTGCAGTGCAGATTGAGTTTGGGCCACGCCCTGTGTGATCAGACGCTAGAAGTGTCTTGTTGACAGCCTTGTGTGAGCGTGTTTGTTGTTGCGTATGCTAATGAAGATGTGTGCGTGGATATTTTTGGTGCAGTAGAAGACTTTGAGTAAAGAATAAAGACGAGTCTGTGTCTCTTCTGCCTGCTGCCTGTTGTTGATACCTGAGGCAAATCAAACTTAACCCAACTTTCCTCATTTCATCTCAAATCTCCAGTTTGGAGAAAAATAACCCTGCACATGAGGAGGACTCCGGGTAACCATGGTAACCGCGATGTGTGGGTTTGTTTATAAAACTGCTGCCGTTTTTGGCTAATGTTAGCTATTTTTATTCGGACCTTGCTGTTTTTTACTCTCCCGTCTCTTTTTTATCCTCTTATTTTTAGCTTTTTTCTTTATTTTCTCTTTTCCTTTTCTTCTTGTTTTGTTTGATTCTTTTATCACTCACATCTTTATTTCTCTTTTTGGTTATGTCTCTCTCTATCACTTTTAATTTATCCCCATACCTTCTATTTTTGTTCTTTCTTCCTTTGTCTTATTTCACTGTCTTCTGCTCCGACTTCTTTCTTATGCTTTCTTTCTTTCTCTTGCTTGTGCTTTTATTTTTATTTTGTTTCGTTACCTCTACTTTCATCCCTCTGTCATTTTATTATTCTTTATTTGTTCTTCTTTTCTTTGCTGTCTTATTTAATTTAGCTTTTTCTCTAATCTGTCTTTTCTTTTCGTTCTTTCTTTTCTTTTTTCTTTTTTTATTTCTTTTTTCCTTGCTTTCTCCTTTAATTAAATTTATTCCACATTTTTTCTTTGTTTCTTGGTTTCTTTTATTCTTTTATTTTTTCTTAATTTTTTTCTTTCTTTCTTTCTTTCTTTCTTTTATTTTTTATTTCTTTCTTTTCCTTGCTTGCTCCTTTTATTTAGTTTATTCTCTAATCTTTCTTTTTGACTATCTTTCTGTCTTTTTTTCTTTTCTTTTCTTTTATTCTTTCTTTTCTTTTTTCCTTTAAATTTTTTCTTTTTTTGTTTATTTCTTTAATTCTTTCCTTCTTTATTTCTTTTTTCCTTGCTTTCAACTTTAATTTAGTTTATTCTCCATTTTTTCTTTCTTTCTTTCTTTTTAAATTTTTTTTCCGTGCTTTCTTCTTTAATTTCATTTATTCCCCATTTTTTTGTTTCTTTGTTTCTTTTTCTTTTTTTCTTTATGTTATTCTTTCTTTTTTCTTTCTTTCTTTCTTTCTTTCTTTCTTTCTTTCTTTCTTTTCTTTTCTTTCTCCTTTGATTTAGTTTGTTCTCTAACCTTATTTTTTATTTATTTTATTTTTTTCATTTTTGTTTATTTATTTAATTCTTTCCTTCTTTATTTTATTTTTTCCTTGCTTTCTTTCTTTCTTTCTTTTTCTTGCTTTTTCCTTTTGTTTATTCTCTAATATTTCTTTCTTTCTTTTTTTATTTCTATCCTATATCTAAACCAATATTATAATATTTATAAAGTAGATATCACGTCTTCCTGTTAGAAATGAATTTTAATGATTTGATCACCAGACGTTCTTTCCTTCCTTCTGGTCGGTATCATGACTTTTCTTTATTGTTTATCAAATTATCTTAGAATCAAATTAAACCGAACATAACCAAATACAAATATCTTTAATAATGCTTACACCTTTTTTGCTTTTTCTGTTTTTCTTTAAAACGCTGAGTCATGTATGTTCTGCTGAACTGAACATGGTTTGAAAGCATCATCTCTCTCCTCCCTCGGCTGTTTATGATCCTCCATTAGCAGCTACTCCAGCCTGTTTTTCGGCTCCGAGCCTGTCATTACACCTAAATATCCACCTCTTTTGAAGCCTGGACCTGTTTCATAACAGCGAAGATGCTCATGCTGGCTATAGAGGATGCAGAAAGATAATGTTTACGGAACAACACAGACACCATGAAGGTTTTGGCTTAGAACTTTTGGCTTTCCATAATTGCTTGTGATGTATCGTCAATTAAATGTTGAATTTCGGTCAGAAGGTGATCGGATTCTGCTTGCAGCTTCACAGTAATCCTAAACATTAAACGCTGAACGTTGCAATGCCTGAAGTCCTGGGTAAATCCTGGGTAGGACTACAAGCTACCGTGGTTCACTGTGTAGCCAAAAGTTTGTGGACACCCATCGTCATTGGGATATAAGTACATGACTAGAATCGGGTACTGATATTCACATGCGTGAACAGGAGGCGAGTGCCATAGATAATCACACCGTGATGGTATGTGCTTTAAGCAAATAAATAAATAACCCTTGCCACAAGGTGTGTAATAATTTATAAGATCTTAACCCAGGGAACCTAAGATAAGCTATGGCTTGTTGGTCTAGGGGTATGATTCTTGCTTGGGGTGGGAGAGGTACCGGTTCAAGTCCCGGACAAGCCCACGGTTGGATTATATTCCTGAGACTGTGGTAGCCTAGTGGTTAATGTACTGGCCTCTGGACCAGAAGGCCCAGGGTTCAAATCCCACCTCTGCCAAGCTGGGCCCTTGAGCAAGACCTGTAACCAACAATTGCTTGAATTGTAAGTTTGAATAAGTTGTAAGTCGCTCTGGATAAGGGCGTCTGCTAAATGCCGTAAATGTAATGTAATGTAAATGTAAAAAAACTTCTAAGCAGGTTCACAATGGTGAAGGTTCATCAGAAGCATCAGAAGAACAATGCTCCCCCAAAACAGATCCAGATTTCCCGTCACACAGCACGTGAACCATCCAGAACGTTACTGAAAAACATTTTGTTCAAAAATAGACCGAGAGAGAAAATTTTATACCATCTGTGAAACATGGTGGTGGTAGGATCATGAGATCATGAGCTTGTGAGATCCAGGACGGATCACCATCACTAAGAGATCAATGGATTCTCAAACTGTGGGTCCTGCAGCAAAAGAACGATCTTAAACCCACAAGTGATTTTACCTAAAATTTTCAGAAGAATTGAAGTAAAGGTTTTGGAACGGCCAGGTCAAAGTCCGGACCGTAATGCTATAGAAATATTGTGGAAGGTACCTGAGGGGAGCCGTTTATATCTGAGAAAACCCAAAAACATCCCAGAGCTGAAAACGGGCGGCAGCGGAAAGGAAAATCCCTAGATGTTAGAGAGACCCGACCTGGTTGGGTGGCTCAGATGGTAAATGTAAGAATTAAACAAATTCATCTTTAGGATTTTGAATCTCCAGTGAGATGGTCCTTGGTGGCACCAGGTCACCTACCAAAGGAAGGAGGGCGAGAGATGTTCTCCTACGTTTAGTACCGGTACCAAACTCTCAAGATCTCTCAAATCAAACGATCCCCCAGTGATCCCAGACTAAAGTCACAGACTGGTGGGATTTGTTGTTCCAGGTTCCAAGGTCGTTTGTTATGAAGCTCACCACGACCCGCTTTCACACACTCACCTATTCTCTTTATAACCCTGTTATGCCAATGTTCATTTTCGGGAGCTGTAATATGAGGCAAGTTTACCCCTCCACCCCCCCACCCCCACTATCCCCCCGTGTCCGGCTCGGAACTCGTATTTCCCTAATTTAATACGTTTCGTTTATTCCGCTCTATTTCCCGGAGAAGCTTCATAATTGTCAATTTTCTCCCCCAACTTGCCATCGCCGTTTGACCTTCACGCTTCTTAATTTAAATGTTTATTTTGCCAGAAGCAGGGGTGTTGCATTCTGGGAATGATGGCCGCTCCATGTAAAGAGCCGGCCACAGTCCGATCACGTTACTCATCTTAAAAAGGGAAAATCATTGAGAGAAATACAGGAGTGTTCATTTCTGTCTGGTTATTTATTCAATCAGGATGTTCGTCAACAAGAGATTGTAACTACACAAAATAAACAAAAGTATTAAGACACCTCCACTATACCAGTATCAGTCCTCACACACTTCTTATTATAATTTGGGGATTGTTTATTATGGGATATTCCATTTTGTTTTTGTATATTCTGGGTTCTTACTTTCTGTAATAAAATAAAACCGGTGCTATTTGTTTTCTTTTTCCATACCCTCTTATCTCTTGCCGATTTTGGATTGGAACTCACCCCTTGCTATGAGTGCATGACTCTCTGAAATGGATTGGGGTGCCCCGCTAAAGGAACGCTTTCACATCCACAGTGACCTTTAGCAGGATAAACAGCTTCTTAACAACGAACAATGACTGAACAAACACACAGTGCCACGTTTACAGGGCGGCTCGGGCGTCCTAAATGTAACAAAAGTGAACGGGAAGACGTTGCTGCACCGCCAGCCATTTCTAAATGCCACCCCGGGAAGGATAACAGAGGGATCCAGGCGACGCCCCCTTCTTCCCTGCCATATAGCCGAGTGACTTATGATGCAGAGTCACACTAACCGAGCCACAATGGAAGATTAATCTATCTCCAGCTTTCGCAAAGGTTAATTTGCTAAAAGTATGCATCCGTTTGAAAGCAATTACCACCGGATCAGCAGAACCAGCGTCGCCTTGGAGACCGGTGGAGCCGGGACGGCGGCGGTGTGTCCCTGCATGACATCATCTCGCTTTTATCCATTATGGTGATTTTTGTCACTAAAGAAACAAAATAAGCGTCAGATTCAGAGGAAGATGATCGTTGCTTATTTATCTTACGCCTGGATTTCATGCGTCTCTGTAGAGTTAACTCTGTTTCCTGTTGAGTTTAGTGAGTTTTCTTTTAAATGTTTATGCTTGTGACATCATGCTTATGTCATAAATGGACGGGGGATATTTGGTCAGGCAGATTTTGCCAGGAAGCCATACCTCTAGAAGTGATACAAGAGACACCAACAGCTCAGCGATATGTGCTTCCACGTCTCTTCTCTCTCATCTCTCATCAAGGGCTTCCAAATCGCATTTTTCGGCAGGAAAACAGACCGAGGATTCCACATAAATGTCTCCACAAGATTAAAACGCTTTTATTTGGCCTGCCCGGGTTGCCAGATTGATCACCGACCGAGCATTAAGTTGGAACGCCATCTTTAGGACCATGTGTAGCCAAATGTGTCATACAGCCATGTCTGGAATTAATGTCAGTCTCCCATCAAGAGGTACACTACCCAAAGGTAGCCTCTGAGAGCCTTTTTATAGGAAGCACTTTTATGCCCTCTTGTGGTGAGACCCAGTGTTTACCTCTAACTATTGGCGTATCTGCCTAAGGATTTTGAGTTTTGCAGCAAAACAAAATCTGGGTGCGTTTTACATTTTTTAAGTGTTATTATTTAAAAAATTAAGTGGTGGAGTGGAGTGCTTAAAAGAAAAATTGGTGAAAAATTCAGAGAGTGTTTGACTGAATGTAACCATGTCTTAGGAGCACGTGTTTTACAGAATCCAAAGCATTTTGTATATTTTGGTTCCTCAAAATGTTTTAATGCTCTGTGTCACAGAATAAATAAGACCTTTTGACTTTAAGTGCATTTAGTAGCTTCTCTTTTACACGTTTACCGTCTAAATAATATAACCCTAGCTTGAACTTTTACTCGAGTCACACAGAGGAAAACCAGAACGAACCGATAATGGGACCAACAAACAAACTCAGGGAACAGACCAGTCATACATGAGCATGGGAGGGAGCCGGGACAACACACTTAACATGGGGGCACTCCTGGCCTGGCCAGCCACAGGCCCCACCCTGAGGAGAAGTGGACACAGTCTCACAACTGGGCACTTCAAGACTAGAGATTATAAGTAAGGGTGCCAACCTACAGCTGGGACCCAGAGTTGGACTGTAGCCCAGGCTCAGCACTGGGAACCAAAGTCAGTCAAAATTATTTCTATAGTGATTTTTAGAGGGTATACAGGTCCCTCTACAGGTCCACAACCCCAACTGAGCAAGCCAAGCGTAGTAGAGGCAAGGGAAAACTCCCTAAATGTAATAAGGACGTAACTTTGGGTGGACCTAGACTCAAAAAGGGACCGTCTTGGACGTCCCAGTTGTAATATATACCTACAGATCCACTGTGATGGGATCAAGTGAAGCCAAGACGGAGCATTCTCAAGGCCATTGGGCCAGACCATGTAGAGCTTTATACGTTATAAGAAGTACTTTATAATCGATGCGGAATTTAACTGGTAACCAGTGTAGAGATGACAGAACAGGACTGGTATGATCAAATTTTCCAGTTCTAGTTAGAACTCGAGCTGCTGCATTCTGTACTAGTTGTAGTTTATTTAGAGATTTACTAGAACATCCAGCGA
>JAVSBV010151231.1:0-15299 GCA_033117975.1 Parotocinclus spilosoma
TGAAGCAACATATTTTTCCTTTAAAATGTTACATTTACTCAGATTAAACTTTTGATCTGTCATCTATGTTATATTACAAATAAAATATTGACATTTGCCATCTCCACATAATTGCATTCAGTTTTTATTCCCAATTTGTTTAGAGTGCCAACTTTTTTGGAATCCGCTTTGTAAAATAATTCCTGATTACTTAAATTGTTTAATGACATTATGCACTGTAGAGGGAAAATCGGTCCCAAGCCCGGCTGATAAAGAAGGAGGGTTGGGCATGGGGCTAGCAACTCCACCCTGTAAAAAAATCCTTGCTACAGAAACTGCAACAACTTCAACCCAACAACTGCCTGGACGGGAAGACTCCTCTTCGGGGGGAACATGACGCGTGCTGGTGAAAGCCTTCGGGAAGCCAGCTCGCCGACAAGTCTTCTTACGACCAAGGCAAAAACCAAGATAGGGAGATGGAACATCAGAACCCTGTATTAAAGTGGAAAATCAGCGCAGGTGGCCAGAGAAACGAGGAAATATAACTTCAAGGTTCTCGGACTAAGTGAGACCTGATGGAATGGAAGTGGCCAGACAAGACTGTCTTCAGGTGAAACCATCATCTACTCCGGATATGAAGACGTGGACCATGACCACACCCAAGGAGTCGCGCTACTAATGGCGCCAGAGGCTACAAGGGCATTGATGGCATGGTAACCCGTCTCACCAAGACTTATGTCAGCAAGATTCAACTTTAAGGGCAGAAAAACAACCATCATCCAGTGCTATGCACCTACAAACGCAGCTGAAGATGAAGAAAAGGCAGATTTTTACAGTTCTTTGCAGTCCCTTTTTGATCTGACACCACGAAGAGACATGGAAATTGTGATGGGCAACTTGAATGCCAACACAGAGATAACACAGACAGAGAACTCATCATGGGCAGGCATGGTGTAGGGACCTGCAACGAGAACGGAGAGCTGTTTACAGACTTCCCGACCTCGTTACAGGAGGCACCATTTACCCTCACAGGAAGATCCACAAGACCACTTGGACTTCACCAGATGGAAAGACTGACAACCAGATAGACCACTTTACTATAGACCGCAAGTGGAGATGGAGTGTGATGGATGTCGGAACAAGGCGCGGCGCCAACGCAGCCTCAGATCATCAGTTGCTAGTGGCAACAATGAAGACCAAGCTGCGATCCTTCTGTGATTCATCAGGCAGACCACATCACAAGTTTAACATACAGTTTTTGAAAGATAACAAGAAAAAGGAAGAGAACAACTGTGAGGTCAAAAACAAGTTTGAGGTGCTAGCAAATCTAGTTGAAGAGACAGTAGAGAACCACTGGATTGAGCTACAGAAGACCGGGAAGACCGCTTGCACCAATGTTTTGGGGAAGAGGGAGAGGGAGCAGAAAGAGTGGCTGTCACAAGTAACGTGGGAGAAGATTAAAAAGAGGAGAGAATTAAAGCAGGAGATCAATAGATGTCAGGACCAACAAGAGAAGACAGTTCTTGGAGCACAGTACTGGGAAGAGAATCGAAGAGTGAAGAGGAGTGCCAGACAAGACAAGAGAGAGTTTGTTCACAACTTGACAAAGGGGACAGAAACAGCAGCAAGTCAAAACAGCATGAAGAGACTATATTAAATAACACATGCCTTGTCAGGAAATAATTTCAACCCAAGCAAGCCAGTCAGAGACAAAGACGGAAAAACCACCACAAGCGAAGCAGACCAGAGGGTACGGTGGGTGGAGCACTTTGAAGAAGTTTTAAATCGACCTCCACCAGCAGTGACTCCTGACGTACTGCCAGCCAAGGAGCCCCTTCGCATCTGCACCAGCCCACCAACCAAGGCAGAGATCACCAAGGCCCTCAGATCCTTGAAGAACGACAAGGCAGCAGGTCCTGACGGCATCCCTCTAGAAGCTCTTAAGGAAGAAGCGGCAGCAGCAGCAGAGATGCTATATCCTCTCCTACTAAAGATTTGGGAGCAGGAGCAAGTGCCCGCCGACTGGAAGTTAGGCTACCCCGTGAAGCTGCCCAAGAAGGGTGACTTTTTCAAGTGCGGCAACTGGCGAGGAATAATGCTGCTGTCCATCCCCAGCAAGGTGCTGACCAGAATCATCCTGGAGAGACTAAAAGAGGCGCTAGACAAGAGAGCAGAGCAGGCAGGATTTAGACAAGACAGATCATGTACAGACCACATCGCTACCTTGCGCATTACCATCAAGCAGTCCATTGAATGGCAGTCCCCGCTGTACACGACCTTCGAAAAATCCTTCGACAGTGTCGACAGGGAGACCATCTGGAAGCTGATGCAGCACTACGGAATCCCGCAAAAGCTCATCAACATCATCCAGCAGCTATATGAAGACTCATCCTGCCAGATCATTCACAACGGGAAGTTGACAAACCCCTTCTCAGTAAAGACTGGAATAAGACAAGGCTGCATGTTGTCGCCGACAATCTTCCTGATTGTTATGGAATGGATCATGCGGAAAACAACAGAGGGCAGCAAAACCGGCATCCAGTGGACCCTCATCAAACAGCTGGAGGACCTAGACTTTGCGGACAGTGTCACCCTGCTGTCCCACATGCTACAGCATGCACAGTCCAAGCTCATCCGTCTCGAAACAGCTACAGGGAGAAGACATTAATGAAGCGGACCGCTTCGTCTACCTTGGAAGCCTAGTCAGCACAGATAGCGGCGTAGAGGAAGATGTCAGGAACCGGATCAACAAAGCAAGGCTCGCCTTCAACATGCTGCAACCTATCTGGAACTCTAAAGCCTTATCCCACTGCAGCAAGATCCGCATCTTTAACACCAATGTAAAAGCAGTCCTTCTATATGGGTTCGAGACATGGCGAGTAATCAACACCATCACCAACAAGATCCAGACCTTGATTAACAAATGCCTGAAACACATTCTCAACATCAGGTGGCCAGTGAAGATCTCCAACACAGAACTATGGGAACAAACCAACCAAAGTTCGGTCAGCAAAACCATCAAGAAGTGAAAGTGGGGCTGGATAGGCCATACCTTGAGGAAACCAGTCACAAGGCAAGCCTTGGACTGGAACCCACAAGAAATAGAAAAGTGGGAAGACCAAAACAGACGTGGAGGATATTATTTGAGAGTGAAGTGAAGGCCACCGGAATGACCTGGGCTCAGCTGAAAAGAGCTGCCCAGAATAGAGTCCGTTGGCGAGGTGTTGTTGCAGCCCTATGCTTCGCCAGGAGTCTACAGGAAAAATGAAAATGAAAAAAATGAATGGCAAAGTGAAGTCCACCAAAAGATCCTTAAAAGCTACACATCATGCCGAGATCCAAATAAATTCAAGAACAATTGAGAAAGAAAGTAATTGAGATCTATCAGTCTGGAAAATGGTTATGAAGCCATTTCCTATGCTTTGGGAATCCAGCGAACCACATTGAGAGCCATTATTCACAAATAGTGAAGACATGGAACAGTGGTGAACCTTCCCAAGAGTGGCCGGCCGCCCAAAATTACCTCAAGAGCGCAGCGACGACTCATCCAAGAAGTCACAAAAGACCACCACAGTGTCCAAAGAACTGCCTCAGTTAAAGTCAGAGTTCATGCCTCCACCAGCAGAAAATGACTGGGCAAAAATGGCCTGCATGGCAAAGTTCCAAGAGGAAAACCACTGCTAAGCAAAAAGAACACTAAAGCTCATCTCAATTTTTCCAAAACACATCTTGATGATCCCCAAGCTTTTTGGGTAAACATTCTGTGGACCGATTAGACAAAACACACAAGCAAGTCCACCTCTGAATGGCAAAATAAAGACTTTGGAGTGGCCTAGTCAAAGTCCTGGCCTGAATCCTATTGAGATGCTGTGGTATGACCTTAAAAAGGCCGTTCATGCTCGAAAACCCCCTAATGTAACTGAATAAGAACAATTCTGCAAAGACGAATGGGCCAAAATGTCTTCAGAACGCTGTAAAAGACTTATTGCAAGTTATCACCAACGCTTGGTTACAGTTGTGGCTGCTAAGGGTGACCCAACCAGTTATTAGGTTTAGGGGGAAATCACTTTTTCACACAGGGCCATGTAGGTCTGGATTTTTTTCTCCCTTAATAATAAACACCTTCATTCACAAATTGCATTTTGTATTTACTTGTGTTGCCTTTGACTACTATTTAAATTGGCTTGATGTTCCAAAACACTTCAGTGTGACAAACATGCAAAAAAACAGGAAATGAGGAAGGGGGCAAACACTTTTTCACACCACTGTATATTATTATACACTGTCATTCGTTTTGCCTCAGTAACATCAAGAAATCAAACTAAAATTTGTTTATGAACTAGCTAATTCAAATCAAACAAATGGGAGAAAATATCAGCTTGAACATTCATGTTTCTTGCTCTCTCTCTGAAGCTCCAGCTGCATTTCTTCTCCCTGTGAGTCATTCATTTACCATTTTAAGGCATTTTGGTTCTTTAAATATTGAGATGGTGGGCAGCATTAGCGTAAATGATCACGTTGTGGAACGTTTGATGCAGTTTCCCTTAAGCACATGCATTCTCAAAAAAACAGCACTCTCACAAGATGATGGATATGTCAAGTAAATGAACCACAGAAACATTTCTTAACATTTCAATTCATATTTAAATACAGTTTGCATTAGTTATTACTGTTATTCCTGATAAAACAAATGAAACTTAAGAGATTCCAGTAAACAGAAGATGGTAGTCAATTCAATTCTGTTTTAACACAGATCCAGCTTTACGCTGTGTGTTAGTTTATTGGACACACGCAGTTCAGCACAACGCTCTCCGCTACTACACAGGGCAACAATGCATCTCTGTTTGAGGGACACGCTGACAAAAATCACTGGGACTGAACGTTAAGGCCTTTTTTCATTGCTTGTTCCTTGGATGTCCCTACTTAAGAATCTACTGAGGAGGGAGGAAAAATTTTTTAAATAAATCTTTATTTTTCAGCACTTTTCAATTTCTCAAGGACTATGTGGAATCAATACAAGGAAGGAGGAATATAAAAAAATATTTATTTTATTTTATTAAAAAATATTTATTTGTTTATTCAACCTACAATTAAATTAAAGTGAATCTGGAAAAAGAATAAATGAACAGAAGAAAACCGTTGGCGGAAAAAGCTAAAAAATATGTATTTATTTCAACCATTGGTGTTGCGGCGGAACCGAAAAATACAACAACAAAAAAAAAAAACATTATTATTTTTTTGTATTCTTTAAATATGATCGTCGGCGGATCCGCGAAACAAGCTAAAAAAAAAAGTCTGGCCTAAGTGGGACAACATTCTGTACCAAGGCTTTACTACACTGAGTGGTGCTTGCAGTATGCATAGTGAAAGCAAGCAGCGGATGAAGAACACATTTAGAACAATAATAAGACATTTAAAACAGCATTACCTCACTGAAGAGAGTATATGAAATTTAAGAAAGCTAAAGCTAACTCTGCTGAGAGTGCAGAGCCAGAAACAAGCAAACTGCTGATGTCTATTTTTTAATAGTAGAAGATTCATTCATCCATTATCTTCAACTTAATCCACACAGGGTCGCGAGGCAGCCTGTGCCCACCCAGCAACTCTGGGCGCAAGCCCAGGAACAACCCTAGACGGGGTGCCAATCCATCACAGGGCACACACACACACACACACACACACACACAGTCACACACTAAGGGCCACTAATTAATCTAACCTACATATCTTTTGGACTGTGGGAGGAAACCCGAGTACCCGGAGTAAACCCACACACATGAGGAGGACATGCAGACTCCAAACAAAAAGGACCCAAGCCAACCCCACCTGGGATTGAACCTGGGACCTTCTTGTTGTGAGGCAAGCTCCCCCACCGAGCCACCGTGCTGCCCTGATATACTGTGAAAAACAGAAATGTTTGGTCATACTACCTTCCACTAATATTTGAAACTTCATAACCTTATAATGGCAGTAAGATGGAACACAGATAGTGGGAAATAAGGAGGTCTGGATCAAAGTCAGAGTGTCAGATCATCGTAAATGTGTTAAAGTGGGTTGAGAATAGTTAGTCAGTATAGTTAGTAAAATATTATCACAATATATTTGGTGATATATTTCAACAACATAAAATTGCAACAAAATAGATATTTAAAATACCTGACCAGCATTTTTTACTTTCCTCGTACTCAGCTACGTGCTCCTGCTTTAGGTGGTGAAACAGATTAAGTTTGTTGTTACACTTTTTGCATAGCTTACATATTACTGTAGTTTGCTGTACATCTGATATTTTGTACCAAAACCACCTCCACACTACCAAAGTGGCTCCCCTTTTTTGGACAATCCTTTTTAGCAATGGAGCTAAGGTACGCAAATCACCAAACACAGCCCCACAACATCATTCTTTACAACCAAACTGCAAGTGGCACTAGGTTGGTGGAATATGGAATACTTCTGGCATCTACAAAAAACTCTGCAGAATGCATCTGCTCCACTTCTGAAGACAATAACCGAGTGGTTTACTTCCCTCCAGCTGACACTTGGTATGGCACATGTTGAGTTGAGGCTTGTATGCAGTTGTCCATGGTACTGATATACACAGTTGTGTTAAGCAGGGCACATAATATGATCCATGCTACTGCCAATGTACTGTGTATATGCATATTTGTATGCTTGATCTTATGCTGGCTGGATCTTATGGGCTGAAACCCATAACTGAAAATAATTATCTACAAACAACTGGACATGTGTACTATAGTATACATATACAGTAGTGTACTATTTTTTAGTATTTTTATATTTCAGAGGCTATTGAGAGTCCTTTTCACAGTGATCAGAGAAACATTATAATACTAAATATTTTTAGGCAGGAAGCAAGATAAAGTCATTAGAAAATCCTACATTAACAGAAAACTATTAGGTATTTAAAATGCAAGTATATATCAAAGCCAGAGAAGGGGTGGATAATGATAATCCAGTCGTAGTACAGTACTCTCTCTAAATGTGTTGTATGTCATTCTGGATAACAACAGGATAACAACTATTCAAACAGTACAATTCTTATGGGTCAGTTATACTGAGATTAGTGGTGTTTATTATTATATTATTTATACTATTAAAGACATTTTCACAATGCCCAATATGTGATCACAGACAAAAGACACTGCTCTTTCCATAATATTTCCAAATGAATATGAAGCAATTTTTTTTTTAAAAAAAAGAAGGATTTTATTTGATTTTATTAAACAAGATAATCTGAAAAGCAAATGATTATGCAAATGAGAACTAAATTATCATGATTAAGTAGCAAGTAGTACTCATAGAGGCATGAAAAAATGAACGAGGGTGCCACACACTGCCACACACTCAAGAGGACAGTTGACCACTCATGCGTCCAATGATGCTCATCAGAATGAACATAATTTAAAAATGAAATGTCCCCTAATTTTTGTGAGCAGTATATATATATATATAAGCGCCCAATGATTTCCAATGGGGAAAAATTTATAAGGAGTTTAATATTTGTTGTGTATATATCACAGCAGAGTTTACATTAGTGCTGTCAAGCAATTAAAAGCATAATCTAATTAACTACAAGCTTTGTGAGTAATTAATATAAATTGATCTCATCCATGACTTTTTGCTTCTCAGTAACGAGAGCAACACAAGGCATATGCTCAAATGGACCATGTTCCGGGCGCCGTCTGTGCCGACAGACTAAAAACTGATCTGCACAGGCATCTGCAGAGTGTTTGTCGCATGGTCAATGCAATTGACTTTAGTTTCCACTTACTTAATAAAGTGTGCCGTCACACCGAGGTAATTGTGATTTCTACTCGATGTCCAGTGAACGCAATAAATTGGCCTCCCGCTACTACGACTAACTTTGATTAATTTGATTAATTAGTTTACATTAACTTTGATGAATTTTAGACACAATTATGGTCCTTGACTGTGGCCTATAAGTTATGTAAAAAAAAATGCTAACAGCTATATAACAGCTAAAGCCTCAAATAACCTTCAGTCCTCTACCATGGAAACTGGTCTAGAGTCCACAGCAATTCATTTTTGGATTGAGTTTTTTTTTATTGAGTTCAAGGATTCAAATGCTTCTTTATTCGACAAATTTATACAATGAGCGGTCTGTTGAAATTCTTTTTTAACAAATTATTATTATTGTATATATATATATATATATATATATATATATATATATATATATACACACATAAACTTGTACAGCCTGATAAAGATCAGAGGCTTTTTAACCTCATGCTTTTTTTATCGATTCAGAGCAAAACTACAAACAACACTCGGCTGCAGAGGGCTTTCTAAACCAATAAAATGCTTAATGAAGCTGACATTTCTCAAATGTATTGCATGGGATATAGGACAGGGCTGCTGTACAATAGAATCTGCTCTGAATAGTAATTGAGGGATTAAGTATTCATAGTGTTGCAGGCAAGCATACTTAAAACCCTGCACTCCTGCTGAGAGAGCCCCCAGGCATGGCTACACAGTCAAAACAGCCATTATAGAGGCACTGAGAATGTTTAAGTGTGTCGTTTCAAAGACAAGGGCTATCACAGTGAAAGATGGCAACTGGTTAAAAATATGGTAACAAACACACCATTTTGTTTTCAACAAAATATCACATGATGTCCATTCTAAAAGCAACCTCTCTATCACACAATCACAAAAGAATCACGAAAGAAATCCTGCTGCCGGTTTTACTATCTTTAAAGCCATAGCCTTTCACTTAATACAAATTACTGCTGTAACGTACTACAACTGATTATTTTGTAGCTTTAGTATTAGAAGAAAACATGCCTAGAAAACATGGGATTAAACATGTCACCTATGTCACATGGACAACACAAGTAATCTGCCCTGTTCTGAGCATCTCTGTCCACCATGGTTTCCTTCTAATGTACTCCACATGCTTCTCACATTCACTGAATCTGCTAGCGTCATGTCAAAATCGAGACCAAAGCACAGGTTATGATCTGCTGGTAGCTGCAGAGACCAGCACATCTTACTACATCAAACCTCAGCTTAGAGCATAGAAGAACTGAGTAGGAGATTCCAACCATCCATCAATTATATTCCGCTTAATCCACATGAGGTAGCAGGCCAGAAGGTTTTTTTAAATACTGCATACAACTGTCCTGTAGTTTTAGTTGTAATCAAGAAAGTGATAAATACTTCTTTATGGTCATTATATTAGTCAACTAAACAGTCTCCATATTGCACATTACAAATGAGGAAGTAGAGATACTGATGAGGAAGCAGGGATATGTTTAGGATAAAGCCGTGTCTTTGGCAGGGAATCTCTTCAGGGTGTGCTGTTTGCAATACATTCAATAGCAAACCTTTCCACATTATACCATTGCAAAAAAAATGCTATATCCAATCTGATGGTGGCCCAAGACGTATTACATTTTACAATAACTTTTCAGAAAAGTGGGATTAATTAAGGATTACTAAAGTATAAATAAAGGACAGACAATTATCTACAGTAGTTTGTTAGAAAATGGGGGTTTGATGCCATAAGTGCTTGAAAGCCAATTTCATGGCATGAACACTTGTGGTGGGTGCTATGAACAAGGGACTGGGGGAGAGGCAAGGTATAGAGTCAATCATTTCCCTAGGGCATTGACTAGGGAAATTATTACCTAGTACAGAAGTGACTCCCATGACAAATACACAAAAACACCATGCATGATATAGCGTGGAAACAAGCGGACATGAAATCCTGTACTCCACTGACAACGGGAAAATAAGGCAGCAGTAACATGAAGGTTTACGAGCAAGACTGTGACAGGGAGCAGATACATTTTGGGGAACATACAATTAATGTAACATGTTTTTGTATTTGTGTAGCCTTTAGCCATTTCCGATTATCTTCTTCCAAGTCACAGATAGAGGCATCAGCCCCCTTTTCTCTACAGTCTCCATGGCAATAGTGTAATAGGGTATGATAGAGATGGACATCATATCCTCCCTGTGATTAGTGGCACGAGTATCATCTAATATGCAAGCCACTCAGTCTAACTGCTTAATAATGAGAACCCTTAACAAGAGTAATGCCTTTGCTACAGGGAAGGACATCAGCTCTGATCAGATTTTTTTATTCACATAATGATGACTTCATCAGATGTGGGATGAGGGGCAGCAATGGTCTTAGCAGTGACAAATCCATTTCTATCATGTGAGCTTTTTGTTTGTTTGTGTGGGGGTGTGGGTGTGTGTGTGTGTGTGTGTGTGGCTGATACTTTGAGAACGCTTCTACTTTATGAAGCTTTGAACATGGTTAATTAATTTTATTTGAGGGGTTTAGGAGAGGCAAAAGCATATTCCAAAGCAATCCTTTTGGAACTTTATTTTTCTAGTTCCCTTAATTCCTATGGAAATAGTCAAAATATGGATGGTACTTAGTCGTCATGAGTGTCCAACCAAAAAACTCTATAAAAGCGCACCATTTCCGGTTAGCATGACCAGTTAGTGGGCCAAACAATGGCTAGAAGTAGAAGAATGCATATTAAATAAAAAAGACAGTATAAAGATATGCATGCAATAGCTTTGCAATGTACATAAAATTGTGAGATTTGTAACTCGGCTCTATTTAAGGGACAATGCATAAGAAAGAAAAAGAACAATAGCAATGAAGAAGTCAACTGGGAAACTAGCGAGTCAGTATGCAGCTGCTTCCACTTAATCTCTGCTGCGTTTTGGAGTGCAGTTCATGGCTATAACTGAACAGCTGTGGTAACTGCCCTGTGTCAAGGAAAAGTCACCCGTTGACCTTGAGAAGATCCATTCTTTCAGGTCATAACCGTTTCCCATAACCCAGCAGCCCTTAAACATCCTATAATCTGGCTTGCACTCCAGGGATTGAAGCATTTATTACATTCAATACATCAGCTGAAGTCAAGTTAAGCTGTCTGCTCTCTCCTGCAAAACTCCAACACAAGGACTTACACCTGTCCAGCATAGCATGGAATAGTTCTAGATGCATTCAATGTGTTGCCACCAAATCAAACCTAATGCATGCTAAAAAATAACAATGTATTTAAGTATTAACAATTCACAAACCATATGACAATGCTACTTTGATGAACTGTTTTGTAAAATGACTGCACTACATGTATGCATTGTCGATTAAAGTCAAAGCAGAATTTCAATTCCACTTATCAGTTCCTACTAACGCATTTTATGCCTCAAATACTTGGCCAAGATTAGGCCAGACTTTTTTAATTGCTTGTTCCTCAGATGTCCCTACTTAAAAATCTACTGAGGAGGAAAGAAAAAAAAAAATCTTAGTTTTCGAGAAATTGAAAAGTGCTGAAAAATAATGTGGAATCAATACAAGAAAAGGAGGAAGAAATAAAAATATTTTTTAAATTCAAAAATAAAATTGATTTAACCTACAATTAAATTAAAGTGAATCTGGAAAAAAATTAAATGAACAGTAGAACATAGTGATCTGTTGGCTCTCCAACGGAGGGCGGAAAAAGCTAAAAAAAATCCAATTTTTTATTTTTTATTTCAACCATTGGTGCTGCTACAGGTCCGAGAAATACAAAAAAAATCTAGATTTTTTTTTTTTAATGTTTTTTTTCTTTTTTTTTGTATTCTTCAAATATGATCGGCGGCGGATTTACAAAACAAGCAATAAAAAAAATACGTATTTAAACAGGAACCTATCTGCTATCATATGTAATCACATAGTTTTGCTTTGCTACACTAGAGCATGAACAGAAGATGAATGCTAAAAATAGCTCAAAAGTTTGGCTCCACTTTGAGAGAAAACAAAAAAAATAAACACAATCTGTTTGATCTCATGGCAAACTAGATAAAACACAAGAATTATATTGTAAAATCTTTTAAATCTAAACCTATGTCCAGAACATGGTCACCATATTGGATAAAGGGCAAGTTTTTCCCCAATGGGAAGGTTTATGTCATGTAGCTTATCAAAGATTACAATTGCAATATCTTGTCTGGTTCAAATGTCAAATCAAAACAGAGCATTTGTAACTTTTGCTGTTCATCACAGCCGACTCATCACACACCACCGCATCAGTAGTTTACAGTTTATTGTAGGCAGTAAGTCTGAACTGCTTGTTCAAAGTGTTCAAAGATCCCTCCATATGCCAGATGTGCATGTTCTGCATGATTGTTTGGACAGCCATTCGAACTGAACTCATCTGCGACCAGGAGAGTGAAGGGAACAAACGGCATTTTAAGTTAGTTTCAAATGTTTATTAACATTAAAATAACTTTCCCAGTGGTAGATTTTGGCATTTGATATGTTAAACTCCTCCAGCTTTCTAGATTCCAACCCAACATGCATCCTATTTGCTGCTGTACTGATTCTTCTCACCATAATTATCATATAATCATCATAATTATATGTGGTATTATATTTTTCATATTTCTCTGATATATTAAACCTGTAATTAATGTTGCGTTGAATTTTGTTTTACACATATACACATCTCATCACTTAATTTAACAAGAAAGTGCTGTGCTATGGTTATTCTTACTGGGTTTTCCATCCTAGCAACTCAGCTAATGAATGCATTGTTATACAAAACAAAACATCTATTGTTAGCATGAATCCCATAGCAGTGACGGGCAGTCTTGATCAGCCCATGACCCCTCTGTGTCCGTGCCTCCAACACACCGCCCATTGACATAACTCAGAAGCTTACAGACATTCTTGAGGTTTTAGAGGTAAAACCTCTCAGATGGTTCTGGTTCAGTTTAAAGAAAATCAGCAAACAAAAGCAAAATTAATTCGTTATTCTATACGCTACCAATTTAAAAGACCTATCTAGGGATTCTAATAAAAGGTATTAGGAAGTAACAGACCAATTAATCTGGCCATTTAATGCCATTTTGAGATAATTGGCATAGGCCGATATCTGTACTAGGCTGATTTTCAGTAGGGAATAGTGGGGGAAACGCAGGTAAACTTAAAAAAAAACCTATATTCCTGCAATTGAACTTGCAGCTCATACACAGGGACTACTGAGTGACTAAAAACAAAGAGACACTAAGAGAACATTCAGGCAGAGTGGGCCCAATAATGAGAAGATTAAAACTTTTCAGCAGTACAATTTACTAGACTTGGGATTAGAAACAAAAATATGCTGCTACCATGTGCACTACCCTAACGTTGTTGCAAGAATTTACACATTTCTCCCCCAAACACAACGTGAATTGGTAATAAATGTTGTAGCTAACAGCGATATAATATATACTGCTCCCAAAAATTAGAATGTACTTCAAAATGTAATATCTAGTGAAGTTTTGCTCGATTGGACATCGATCATTATCATCTAATTCCCGTGACAAAGCATGTGATTAGCATATGCCGATCAATGCCTTTCATTGCCAATCACAAAAACCAATCACCTCTACTTTGCAGCACACAGAAGCCCTGTGTGCAGTATTGCGCCCCCTTTCCTTCACACTGCACAGGCGCATGGCAGCAAATCATAAACAAACATGTCTGAACATGTGGAACTTTTACACGGTCTATGAAAATAATGTAAAGTTTGCATCTTGCAACACATGCAACAAAGAATACCTCACAGGGGAAGCACATTAAACTGCTCCAACACAACTAAATTAATATGTCATTTAAAGAACAAACACATGGCGACGTATGGTGAGAAAATAACAAGAAAGCACCTGGTATGTGATCGGCATCAGATTTGCATACATTGGTGATCAGTATTGGAATCAGAAGCTTAAAACATGATCGGAGGATCCCTAGCAATAGCCCATAATGAAATATCCCCTCATTTTTGTGACCAGTGTATAGAATAATAATATTTATAATAAAACAATTTTTGGAGTGCCATTACATTTATAGCTTAAATCAGACTTACTGAAAATGGGAGACAAGAATCAGAGCAAAGCCAAAGGTCAGCAACGAAATAACACTATACTCGGTACTAGGAAGGATAAGGTTAGAATCAGTTTAGAGGTCGGAAACACCTCTAATAAAGTATTCTGATTCTGAGACGTGGGTTTACAGATAGCAAGAGATCTCGCAAACAGACTTGTCAAGAGAACTAGAGTGAATGACGCTATCATGTGTGTTATGACATTTATATAGTAGCGCTGATGTCGCATCACGGGTTTGAAACGCTTTGTTATAATTGGTAGAAATTAAACTTTGACATTTTGACATGGGGGACTTTGCTGCATCTCGTTTGTACCAATAGCCAGTGAGTCTGTGATGTTTCGTGACTGCCCCCCCCTTTCACATCCCAGGTGTACGTGCCTCCTGCCCATACACTAATACTGGGATAGAACAAATTAATTACTTTCCCAATAAGAGATATTTATATAACTACAGTCACAAACTATGTATGATAAAAGCTACATTGAATTAACTCCCAGTGTTGTGGAACCTGTCAAACACAAGGTCAGGTCTGAAAGATGACTATTGTCATTCGTCATCATTAGAAGAGACATTTACAGTAAGTCACAGCTGTCATGGGACACTGCAAGACTGCTGAGCCTCTCTGGACTGGATACATGCCCTTGCTTCCAGAGCCTTGAATGCCCAGGGAATTTGGAGATCCTCCATCTGTGTCAGAGGTCTGACAATTCTCACGCTCGTCTTGGTAGCCAGTGATAATGATAACTTCACCCGCTTTCAGCACGCTCTCACATCACTGTCATTCAGTCTTTGTTTTTTGTTTTTTATACCATCCCTTTAGTACACAGACTATTGCACTGTGTTGCTATGGTAGTATGAAAGAAGGCTGGAAAGATGGTCAAGACATACAAGCTGACCTAATAACACCAACTAACCACAAAGAACCTGGTCAAGTGGATCCACTACCAATATGAACTACTTATACATGACTTGAGGTCAGAATGAAATGTTATGTTGTTGCAAAACAGACATAATGAAATAAATAATAATATTTAATAATTAGGAACAAATAAAGGAACACATAATTTGTGTTCAAGTTTATATTGTCTGTATGTATTGCTGTGTAGTGATTTTTATACAAAAAAAAACATTTATTTAATACCTAATAGAGGTAAACAGGTGGTTAAATTGAAGGTGATTAAACCATGATTAATGTATTTAATGTTATTCAGGTTAATCACCTGACATCTCTAATCGATACAGTCGACTTGCCCGGTGAATACAGCCCAAACCGCTTAACATACAGACAGGATTAAAACACCACTGTGTAGATTGAACCCGGGAGGGTCATTATCATTATAAAGTGCCTTTCAAGGTCCCAGTCAGAATCACACATTTATTTTCAATTTAATGTAAAATAATG
>JAVSBV010151268.1:0-15295 GCA_033117975.1 Parotocinclus spilosoma
TCGTACAATAAAGGTTTAATAAACATTTAATATGTTACATAGCACATCCCGTCTTGTAACATAGGGCATGTTCGTTTCATCGGACCATCTAGTTATTAGGACCAAAACGATCGCGTCCCGATGTGGTCCCATTAACCGGAATCAACTGTATTTCAAGCCAACATGGGAAAAGGGCAGCTATAAATGGGCCCCATGAGAAGTGGTATACATTATGTTAAGATTTGCACTAAATCACTTTATTCTTTTGGTCTGTGTGTTTGCTGGCTGTTGGGTAGGGGGCTGGTGGTATAACCTTTTAGATTTAGTGAGAGCCACTAGAAACAAAGGTTACTACTAACCCAACACTGGGATCCTTTGGGTTAGTAGTCCAGTATTTTACTTGTGGCACCGCAGTAACTTTGTTAAGTTTATTAAGTCTGGTTATTATGAGTTAGAGGTAGGCTCGGTAACTACACATAAAAAGCATTTAACTGGAACTTACATTATTTCTGATGTGTTTAAACCTTTTCCTGGCAAGGAAGCCCCTGGCATGGGCCTGCAGCAGGATGGCAGCTTTTCGCTTGCGTCTCAGGTTTCTTCTAGCCAGGTACTTCCGCGTGCATCGCTGAATCTTGATGGCAGCCGCCCGCTGGGTCTTGTAATGCTGGAGAACCTTTCTGGATCGAACCTTGGCTTGAAGACGCATCAGTCCATGACGTAGCTAATGCAGGAGACAGGAAGCCATGGGTTAAGAAAGAATTCTACCACTTTCCATTATAGTAACGACAGATAAGGCATTGGCCTACTTTGAGAAACACTTTACGCTCCCTGTAGCAGCGCCAGCATTTCTGCATTGTGACGACTGAACTCTTCTTCTTAAGGAAATTCTTCCTACAGAGCAAAACAGAGCAGCAGAATAACACACATTGTTCTAATGACATGATGTAAGAGCCTGTATAGAGATCAGGGCTATATCGAATCACCTGTCCTTGTGGCCCAGCATCACTCTCTGGATAATAAGAGCTTTCCTATTGAGTTCCCGGTCTCTCTCCAGCTCCAGGAAAGAGTCGTGGTAATCCTGAACACAGTTGGTCAGGGGAACATGGCTCACAAGACATCGAAAAGCTCATAATTAGACAGAACACATTAGGTACAAAAAAAGAACATTATATCAAATCCTTACAACTGGGCCTTCCATTTGAACCTTAAAATACTTTTAGTTGAATCTTTAAATCAAAACCTTCTGTAATAACCTCCCACCAGAAGTTGCCATTACATCCTTAATACCCTAATACAAAAATACAATCTTCAGGTATAACCTTACATTACCTTAACATTTAATCCAAACCTTACATCAGAAATGTTCATTAGAACCCTCATTAGAATGTTTAACTTACATTACATTACAACTTTACATAAGATCCGTTAATTAAAACCTTAAAATAGAGCCTTTATTTAATGCTTTAAATCCAAAAACGTTCTGTAATAAGATTCCATTAGAACATTTCATTATATTAATAAGAATTAGAGCCTTTAGAGTTTAAACCTCCAGTTAAAAGTTTACAATTTACAACTAGAATCTCACATAGAAAATAATTACAACTTTACTCAAGTAAGAACCTTTAACTAGTACATACAGAACCATTAACCAGAACCTTCTGTCAGAACCTTTAACTAAAACATTATAAAAAAATGTCAATTACAGCTTATGAGACCCTTTAACTAGATCCTTCCCCAGAATCTTTCATTAGAACCTTACATCAGAACATTTAGATAAACCTAAAAGCAGAAACCTATTTAAGAACCTTCAATTAGAACCTTAAATAAAACCCTACATTATGTCCCTGATATTAAATCCATTATTTTAAACCTTAAAATACATCCTTTAGTCAGAATCATCTCTTAACCTTCACTCCGAATATCCTCCATTAAAGCCTAGAATAAGAACCTCAGGTAATCTTAGATCTTCTTTAGATGGTTCCACCATGGCATTAAAGCCTTTAAGAGAACCTTCTTGCATTAGAACCTTTAATTAGACAGAGTGATTCTCTGTACCCTGAGGAAGATCTTGGTTGTGCCGATCTTCCAGTCGTCTTGCTGTTTAATGATGGTTTTGCAGATGGCGTTACAGCAGTTTGATGCAGGTTCCTGATAATCACACAAACTCAGGCTGGTTACCAGTGTGATGTCATTAATGTAAATCAATGGTGAACCGGATGTGAATTCTGACCTTGTTGGGGTCGCAGTCTGTGGTCTTCAGTAGAACGCGGTAGCGCCCCAGGAACTCGTTGAACTTGTGCCGAATTGGGTAGCCTGACTTTCGGATTTTGATGGTGTCCAGCAAGCCGGAGTAACGCAGCTGCTGCATGCACAGGTCCCGATCGAAGGTCTAAAGCACATACACACAGGTCAGGAGGCTTACGACAAGAACCACCCAGCGACAGAGTCAGTAAAGCAGAGGTTCGTTACCAAGGACTGCTTGCTGTCGTTGGGTTTGAAGCAGCGGATGAAGAAAGGCTGGCAGAGTGAGAGCGCCTTCATCAGGGAATCCAGAGATTGTCGGAACTGACCGCTCAGAGTGGTAATCTGCTTCCGTGCTTCATTCGCCTGCGGCATACGGCAAATCAATTTTTATTTCTTTAATTGATTCTGTTTATTGTTTCTGAAACTGTTAAATGTTTATATTTATAGCTTTTAACAGCTGTCCTGTTTCCTCGTGCTAAATAAATAGTCCACGTCCAGTCAGAACCCCACCAAAACCTTGCCAAAACCCCAACAAAACCCCGCCAAGACCCCACCAAAACCTTTCCAAAACCCCACCAAAACCCTGCCAACACCCCACCAACATCCCGCCAACATCCCGCCAACACCCCGCTAAAACCTCGCCAAAACCCCGCCAAGACCCCACCAAAACCTTTCCAAAACCCTGCCAACATCCCGCCAACATCCCGCCAACACCCCGCCAACACCCCGCTAAAACCCCGCTAAAACCCCACCAACACCCCAACCAAAACCCCAACCAAAACCCCAACCAAAACCCCAACCAAAACCTCGCCAAGACCTTACCAAAACCTCGCCAAAACCCCACCAAAACCCCACCAAAACCCCGTCAGGAACTGGTAAGGAAAATAACATTAATTTAAGTGCTGGCTTTTGAGTCGATATTTGCAGGAGACTTTTAGACAGAATTTTATTTCACCACCTTGGTGCAGGAACGAGAGTTGTTTTGGCCTGTAGGGGATTCCAGTCACAACATGCTTAAGGTTCGAATGGTACGTGATACAGAGCAGGGTTTAATGGGTGCCTTTGGATAGGAAGATGGTGGTCCATAAGTGCTTTCAATCTTACACTATATTCCTTAGTTTATAAATAAATACAAATCAAATTTTCATGACTCCATGAAGGTTTTCTTCCTTCCTTTCATACATTTTATATAATTTGACTTCCTTTTCATTCCTTTCTTTCCTTCCTTTAAGATTTTAACTAACTTTAATTTTCTCCTTTTCTTTCTCATTTGATTTATTTTTTTTACTGACTTTTCCTCCCGTCCCTTTATTTTTCTTTCCTCTCTTTTCCACCCTTCCGTTTTCCATTTAAATTTATGTCTTACTCCCCTTTCCTTCCTACCTTATTTTCCTTTAGCATTTTCTATAGCATTTTGTCATTTTTATTCACTTTCCTTGCTTTACACAGACCCTAAATTTCCCTTTTCCCATCATCACATTTGTACTTTTCATTCTCCCTCCCCTTGTCTAGTTGAAACTACTTTTGACTTCCTCTTCACACCTTTCCTTTCTTTTTACATTTTAACATCCTTTTACTACAATTCACCTCCTAATTTTTTATTTTCTTCCTTTTCCTCAATTCCTTCTTTTCTATCCTCTCGTTTCTTCCCTTTACTCTTTCTGTATTTTTCCTTCCTTCCTTTTCTTTTCATCCTCCCAGTTTCTCTCATCATTTTCTTCCTTTTATTTCACAAATTTGGCAACCTTTTTCATTCCTTGTTTCTTTCTATCCCTTCCTTGAGTTTACATTCTTCCTTCCTTCCTTTCCCCCTCCCTTTACTCTTTTCACATATGGACATGCACTATCCAGTATTAGCATAGTTTTCCTAATTAAGTGTCTGGGGAGTTTGAATTTCTCATCACTTTGTATATTCTATCCAAGCCTTAAATGTAAATAATATAAGGAAACTCACCCGTAATGTGCTCTTGGGTGTGATCAAGACTTTGTTGTTGTTGTTCTTAATAGGAACACTGTCCCTCAGATCTTTCTCAAACATCTGCCCGAGCAGCTTACTGGAGGATTTATGGATCAGCATAATTATATCCAAGCTCAGAGAGTCTCGGTTTTTCTCTAGGAAGCCTGCAGAAATAAAGATACTCTTAGACTAACTGAGAAGCCACCTTTAACACGCAGGGTGTCCACGTGCCACCCAGAAGGACCAGGGGTTCAAGTTACACTGATTTTCTACAGTTAAAATGGCTTGTACTGCCAGTTTTATCTGGAACCAATCTCTAAATTACATTAGTTTAAAAACATACAAAATTGTTAGAGTTTTCTAAAATGACTCATGCATTCTGAATCCAGAAACTAATAAACCATGGAGTGTAAAAGGTAGTAAATCGACATGTAAAGACAGAATGAGATGTGCTTCAATACCGTGACATTCATAGTAGACGGTACCGGCGAAATGCTTGATACCGAACTCCATGTTGTGGCTGCTCTTGGGTGAAATGTAGAAGTCATTTTTGTGATGTGATTTATTCATTTTGTTCAGCATGGTCACATCTGTGCCCTAATATGAATAAAACAACAGAGTGAGAATTAAAACATTTACATTCTGAGTCAAGTCTTTAGGTCAGCAAATGTTTTCAGAACTTCTCATGAAACAAATTATTCAAAGCTGATTTATCTTCTTACTGATTTGAATACAAAGTAAGTGTGTGAAAACAGAGTAGCTCTGACAGAACAGCTAGAGCAGAAAAAATGAAACGCTAGATGTAGATTATTTAAAGCAAAAGAGTTTTACCATGTATAGTAATTTGTACAGTATTTATACTAGTTAATTTAGCTAAAAACAAAGCTCATGTGCTTTATCTTGCAGGAGCAGCACGTTCATTTAAACGTTCCAAAAACTTCTGGATGACTATTTTTGAGTTGTGCTCATGAGAGGCTGCTCATTATTTGATTATTTGAAGTTATTTCTATAATGCTTTTTACAATGGCGCTTTGTCTCAAAGCAGCTTTACAGTATTATATTATCTTTAAAGAAGGTCAATCCCAAATTGGGCAAGCCTCGGGTGACAGTGGCAAGGATTGTGATCGCTGACCTTGGGGAAGAGGCTCTCCTCATTGATAAGAGCCAACACGTTGAGCGGTTTTAAGGCCAGCAGGTCCAGGGTGCCCTGGTTATCAGTAAAGCTCAGCTGTTTCCACTTGATGCCCTCTTTGATGTACTCTTCCTGCTCCAGCTTAAAAATGTGCTGCACGAAGAGCTGCTGCAGCTGCTCGTTAGCGTAGTTAATACACAACTGCTCAAAACTATACACACACAGACACACACAGACACACACAGACACACACAGACACACACAGACACACACAGACACACACAGACACACACACTTCATTTGTAAAGTGGTCATTCAACAAATATAGCTACAAAATGAAGAACCAAACAGTACTGTGCAAAAGTCTTAAGCCACCATTAGATTTGCTGTTTTAGCAACGATATGCTGACCATGTAAAACTTATTGACGATTGGACCAAAACATTTCAGACTTCTCACTCCACAATCCCTTTTTCCGCTGATCTTCATTCCAATATTTGTGAGCTTTAACAAATCGTGTCCTTTTCACTCTGTTCCCCTTCTAAAAAATGAGTTTCTTGGCGGTTACCCTTCCCAAAAAACATTCCTGATCAAGCCAAATGTAGAAGGGCCTGCTTGGCATCCAGATGAAGCTGCCAGATGGCCAACTCTGGCCTACAGAAAGAAGCCCGTTTATGATTTTCTTTCTGATCGCATATAACTTCCCTGCATTTTGTAGTTTATTTTAGTAAACAGACAAACAGGGTAATGACTAAATATAATCATTATTATACCATGGCTAAAACAGTATATCTTATTTAATGGTGGATTAAGACTTTGAGTTGAAAGCAGGACATGTTTGTGGTATTTCCACAGTGGTTCTTTAAATACCTATTTTTGGAGAAATTCTCAAATCCAAAAATGTCAAGCAACCCGATGGACTTCTGGGTGTTAGAGGCGTTGGGTTTGGGTTTATAGATGGCGCTGTTGATCTTCCCAAATATCCACACAAACAGTCTGCTGTAGATGGCCTGAGTAACCAGAGAGACAAAAACCCAACATTACAGTAACAAACCACATGCGTTTTTAATGTTGTACTGATTCCTGACATGGTAAGAAAAATTCAGAACAATTCACACCTTGGCCAGTGCGTCCCTGCAGTCCACAGCCTGTTCTGAGCTCAAAGGTTTAGTGACTCGCTCTTTGTTGGTGCTGAAGGTACGAGAGGTCAGACTTGCTGAGAGAGAGGTGGGATCAAGCTGAACAAATGCAAAAACACAAGGGAACATAAAAGAGGTTTAGTAAAGCTGTCCTACGATACAACCCAGGACAAACCAGGACAACTACAGTAACAAAACATGGGTCCAGTCCCCCTATGGGGAAAGAACCCAGAACAATGAGACTACTAACATTTAAAATGGCATAGTCACATTGAGCTTAAGCAATCCTGCCAATTTGACCCACAACTCAAACCTCACCTCAACAGAGGTGGGATACAAACCATGGTGCCTCAATTTGAACAGTTCCCATAACGACCAGGAACGAAAAGGTACCCATGATGGCACCATGGATACAGCTTTATATACGTTTTCTGTCTTGCCAGAGGCTCTGTTTGTGTCATATGATGCAGACCAGGGGTGCCCCCATATGACAATTATGTTACAACACTGAATAACAGATGCTTTAACAAAGATTATGTGTTCCTAAATGGGCTAAGTAGTCTACAAGTTATGAACATTTGTGCACCAGAGGAACTATTCCATAGTTATAAGAACTTTGTAGCTCCTATGGTAGGTGCTTTGATCAGGGCAGGAACACTGAGTGGTTTTACTGAAGGAGACCCAACATAATTTTGAGTTGTTTCGCCAGACGTCGCACGGTTTTCGTCATTATAGTATCACTTTATCATTAGCACTGGCAATGTTACTGCAAACCAATGGAGCACCACCGGGGGTAATTCCTCCCTAATTTGTCACCCACACTCTCTGGTGCAGAAGCTTCCAAAAAGGATCACTCTTGACCAAGCTTCTTCAGACTGTAGAAGCATCAACTTGTCACCCTGAAGCTCTAGTAGCCTACAGGAGCTGTTATGTTTTTTAATGCCACATACAAATACATTCCTGTCAATATACAGTATATCTAATACATAGGTGGACTAACACTTTTGCACTGTACTCTGTTTGTCCTGACAATCAGACCGGTACGAGATCTGGACCTGGTCAGTTGCTGTGTCAGTTCTTGTTACCTCTAACAACTTTGCAGTGATTGTGAAATGATCCGATGATACAACACCACAGGAATCCATGTTATCCATCATCGCGGCTGAGAGGGATAGAAACGGAAGAGTTGAATCTACTCGGATCTGAGAAGATGTTCATCATATCTAACCTTCAGCACCTGTCTTACCTTCAAAGCTAATGTTTCCCAGGTGGAGAATGGCTCCCAGCAACTTGAATATATCCCAGCATTCCTTCTCTGTAAAGGTCAGTACCTTGAGGGCTGTTCGGATACGACTGAACTCCTCTGTGTCGTCCAGTCCCTCACATTTAATGCACTTGCCCTGAGAGAGGCAACAGAAGGTTCTTGAACATAATATGGTCCAGTATTTTTAAATAATCTTCCGACTGGTTCTAACAAACAAACCTCAGTCAGGTAGTGGAACTTTGCAGCACCATCCAGTAAGAGGATCTTCTTTTGCTCTTTCTCCATTCCCGATAACATGCAGTAGAAGATGTGATAGTTCCTCTCCATTGTGGCCTGAAAAATTACAGAAAATTCTAGAAGTAATATTTCATATTCACCTTCTGAATGTACGGCTTTCTTAATGCTGTGATGTCAGACATCATGACATTCTGTGAATGGTGCCAGAACCCCTTTCCCCACTCCCCAGCCCCCCAGTGTCCCAGCCCTACACTACGGTGTAACCCAACTAAAACTTCAGACGCTCACGTTTACTCGTCTTCACCCAGACAGGTTTTTCACGATGACATCACGACCTCCTTACCTGGTGGCAGACGCGAGACTTCTCCAGCAGGTACTGCTCCATGTGAGCACCTTCAATCACTCCATCCTTATTAAAGTAGATCTCGATGTACTTCCCAAAGCGGCTGGAGTTGTCATTGCGGATGGTTTTGGCATTCCCAAAGGCTTTAAGGGGTAAGGAGGTGAGGTAAGGAGGTGAATTGAATAATTCAGTATTTCGCATGTATTTGGACATTGTTCTTCATTAGATGGTCTCCATACCTTCCAGTACTGGGTTGGCCTGCAGGATCTGCTGTTCGATCCAGGAGTGCTGACCGCTCACTGCGGCTAGGAACTGTAGCATCAGCTTAGTGCTCTCAGTCTTTCCTGCACCTGACTCCCCACTGACACACACACCGACCGACAGACACACACACACACACACACACACACACACACACACACACACACACACACACACACAAACTTTCGATCACAACTGATTCACAATCAACACATGCAGCTTCAATTTTCTGGCCCGAATTGTGTGGAGTTTGCATGTTCTCCCATGTCAGTCAGTGCATCCAAAGCTTCCCAGTGTGTGAACCGGTCCCCTGTTTAGTTCATATCTGTGGGTCCCCTTTCTAGGGCTGCCCACGTCCCTAAATATATGAATGTTTGTGGTCTGACCTGATGATGCAGCACTGGTTACACTGGTTACGCATCATGTTGTAGTAGCAGCAGTCAGCGATGGCGAAGACGTGAGGCGGCAGTTCACCCAGTCGACGCCCGTGGTACAGACGTACCTGCTCCGCCGTGTAGATGGGTAGCACCTGGTACGGGTTGACCGCCACTAACACCGACCCGATGTAGGTCTGACAGGAAGAAAGGCAAGATGGAGTCTCAGGTTACATAAGAAAACTGTCTAACACAATGCTGTGTGTTGTTGATTTTCTAAATTAAACATCTGACAGCTGCTGTGTGGCAGAAGAACCTGGAGAACTGAAATAAAAAGGAATTAGAGGACAGAGGTCAGGCATGACTCAAGAGTAGGGCCTCACCCAACATCTATCACTAGAGACACCACTATCAAATTATGTATAGAAGAACTGAGCCCAGTCAAATACAGGCATTATTATAAACCAGCACCGGGTACTGGTTGTCCCTACTGGCATTCTGAGTCAAACCTCAACCAAAGAAAGATCTCCAACTCATAATAGCATCAAAATGAAATTTTATTTGCCAGTTAAGATTTCTTTGGTAAGGAAACATTTGGTTAAATAAAACAAATCCAAACATTGAATTAGCAGTAAATTTGGCTGGTACAGGGAAGAGGTGACAATTAAATCAAATATAAAATGTATATAAAGATAACTATAATCTACTCAGTACAAATATAGGGTCCAGGGTTCAAGTTCTAACATTAGTAGGCTACAAATCCTGTGCTCCTAATCCCAATTGCTCGGAGGGCACTTTGTTGGTTAGTCACAGTGGCGGAGCTGGAAATTCGTTTTCTTTTTTGGGTCTTGACAAAAGTGGGTGGGAATAATTAAATATAAAAAAAATATATAACTGGTGTTTGTCATACCAATAAATATGGTGACTGGTCAAAAAATGACAGCAGCATTTTAAATGATATCCCATCTACCTTTTTGTCATTAATAATTACATCACAACAGTCATTCAGTTTATTGAGGTGCAATAAAATATAGCCATATTTTAGGCTGTGTTTCGTTTCAGTTCACCAGAATAAACAATAAAGCATTTAACAACGGATCAGGTTTTTGTCAGCTTTAATGCCATAACGGCAAGACGCTATTTATGTTCATCTAAAGACTCAGACTACATAAAACACCCATAATAACACGTCCCACATTTCTTTTTTTATCAGATATACAGTAATGTAATTAACCGTTAAATGTTAAAGGGCATATAGTGCGTCCTTGTAGTGAGAAGGAAGTCGTTTGATAAAATTATTTCCAAAGCGTTTTTTATAAATGGTGATTCTGGTGACTCACATGATGGCAGGGTGGGGCAACAACACACTAGTGAGTCACACCTTGGCCCCTGTGATCCTAACGACTCATATATTGACAGGTGGGTTAAGGACTCAGGACCATATCAAAGGTATTAACCCCACTAGGGTTAAATACCTGGGACTCATCAGCTTCTAAATATGAAGAAGCCTTGAGGATTAGAGGCGAAACGTCTTTAAAACCAAGAGGTCCAGCTAATTTGAACTCTAAATGCTCAAGTCTATCATGAACTGGATGACCAAGAACTTTTACACCAGGTCATATTTGTAAATAAGAAACTGTCCTTAAAGATTTGTCTGGTTAAAGTGAAGGTTATATATTTTTTAATAAGGTTAATGTATGGTTCACTCAAATTCTTGAGTAAATTTAGCTCGTAGATGGTTGGAGATGGGCCGGTAGTTCGTCTGCCTGCATACCAGCAAACTCAAAAGGCACCACCAAAGCAACAACTTAGTGGCTTGAGGAGAGGAAGCTTCATGTTCTTGAGTGACCAAGTCAGATCCCTGATCTAAATATAATGGATCATCTGCAGATGAAATCGGACAGCAATCTATCACTACGACTAGAACATTAGACACTACTCAAATTCTGCAAAGAAGAGTACATTTTCTCAAATCATCCTGACACCGATGCTGTAATTAAAGCGAAAATGGTTCCATGAAGCATTAAATTGGAGGTTTGATCATTTTTTCCTGCTCATAATCATTTCAGTAAGAGAGAACTGCACGAGCTATGATGCAACAAGAGAAGTTTTTCACCAGCTCTTTGTTTGTCTTGTGTTAACAGAGGAGATCCTGGGCAGTAACACACAACCTTGAGCTGATCCATTGTTCCAAGCACTTGGATTCAAATTCTAACCTACTCTAAGATAAAACCCTTAATTATTGATAAGGAATGCTGATATAAAACAGTCAGGAAGTCGTAGCCAATCAGAAACCTGTCTTTTAGTTTTAGATCGCATTTCGTTTTGTATGTTGTTCTTTGTCTACTTGAACTCTCTGTTTGTCTCCATTGCGTCGTTAAAGAACGGTCCTGTTTACTTCCCGGTTACTTCCACCACTCAATCACTGACCTCTGTAATTCACAGTCTCCACTGCAGCACATTTAAACCCTGGCTTTCTCATCATTCTCCACCAGATTATCAGCATGCCGGTCCTGCCACCTTGCTTTCAGAATATCTTCTATGTGTCTATTATCTCCGTCGACCATTTCTCTCATCTCATCTTTGCGCTCCAGCATCAGGCTTCGGCCGCTCATGGCTCCCCACGTCCCGGTTCCCGTCACATACCGTGATAATCCACCTGTTCACTTCTCCTTACCCCATTTGTGTACTCAAGTACTGCTTGTCGTTTTGTGATTCCATTCTAGCCTCTTGTCAGTCTAAAACCCTTGCTCAATGACTCAACAGTGGCAGCTTGGAAGAGGTGGGGTTTGAATCCTGAACCTTCTGGTCCATAGTCCAATATCTTATCCACTAGGTCCCAAATTCAGTCTTACAATCCAAGCAATGGTGGGTTAAGGGCCTTGCTCAGGGACCCAACTGTGGCAGCTTTGGCAGAGGTGGGATCGGAACCCTGGACCTTCTGGACCTTAACCGCCAGGCTACCACAGTCCCACAGTATCACTGTATTGTATTGCTCATAATAAAACCATGGCTATTGTATTAGTGAATGAGTGAACTTACATAGATGATGTCATTTTTGTGGCGGATCAGGAGATTCCTGAGCACCCCAGCCTCGGTCAGGTCCCCCAGCCTGATCATATCGTCCACTCCCTCCACTGATGTGGGGTGCATGAGCTTGAGGGATGCCTGCTCACTTTCCAACATATGCAGTTCCTGTAAACAACACAACAGCACGTAAACATCTATAGAATATAACCGCACAGCAACAACAGTACCGATCTACACAATACACAACTCCGCATAACCAATCAATAACATTCTACATCATACACTCCAACATCACAGCAGACTAAACTTCTACATAAAACACCATGAGAATCATGAAATCCAAAATGATCACAACTTAACCTTCTATATAATGCACAGGAAATTCAAGATCATCGTTACCCTCCCTCAGAAGATTTCCCAAACACAGACATGTCATCGAGTACATTTTTTTGTCGATGAGTGTACAACCAAACATGATACATACTGTATAAACCCTCTTTGTACTAAATACAAGTGGTAATAAACACTTTCTAAAGAATAAACCTCAAACAGTAATGTAATGATGTGCATTACTCTTGGGTAATGTGAACACCTTGGGATTTTACTGCACAGGCAGAACGTTTTGTTGCCCTTAATTGCCATGGTAACGTTGTCTTTAAAGGAAATTACTTACTAGCTTACTAATTAGAGGAGAGGTGGAGGACAATAAATTGGTCCTGTATTCTTCCAGCTTAATAAAAAAAAACATTGTTATGAAAAGGTAGGAGCTACTCAGATTTGATGGAGGTGCAGATTAAGGGCTGGACTATGGTGGCCCAGTGGTTAAGGTGCTGGACCATGGCCGAGAAGGTTCAAATCCCACCTCTGCCAAGCTGCCACAGTTGGGTCCCTGAGCAAGGCTCATCACCCACAATTGCTTGGATTGTAAGACTGTATGAAGTGTAAGTCGCTCTGGATACGGGTGTCTGCTAAATACTGTAAATGTAATGTCATATCTACCCCACAATCCCAGAACCTGCTCAAGCACCAGCACTGGATCCCACAGCCTCTGCCTGGGCATGGTTAATGAAGAAAGTCTAAACCAGTGGCCTTAAGTGGTGCTTTGCTTAATCAACTGATTTGTATCCTGTACAAGTTTTGTAAAAAGATGCAGTTTATTATATATTATATATAATATAATTGATTGTATATATATATTGTATATACAATTTGTTTCATCGAATGCTTGCAACTATATTTTGATCACAATATATATTAATATTATTATAATATTTATTATTAAACATATTACTTTAAGTTAAAAATTTTAAATGTAATATAGTATGCATTTTCTAAATACACTGCTATAATGCTGTAAATGTGTTCTCATTTAATATTTATTGAATTTTCTTTTTATTGAAACTATTACTATGAACTTCAAATTCATTCGTTAGTTTTTTTTTTTATTTTAATTCTTACATATATAACATTTAGAGATGTTTTCCTTGCCACTGTTGCCATAGACAAAATGGTAAAGCTGCTTTAAGACAATGGTCAGTTGTAAAAAGATCAATAGAAATGATTTACTTTACTAGAAATATTTTTTAAATAAAGTTTATTTCACAAACCAACCATATAACAGAGCAATTTGTTACTTTATTACTTTTAAAAAAGTGAAATGTCATAAATAGTATGTATATTTGTAACATATTAAAATGTACAGTAGGGCAGCACGGTGGCTCGGTGACCACAGTCCAAAGACATGCATGTTCGGTTAATTGGTGTCTCTATAGTGGCTCTTTGGGCGTTAGTCTATCATAGGGAACACACTGTCTAGGGTTGTTCCTGCCCTTGAGTTGCCAGGTGGGCACCGTCTGGATCACGACCCCGTGTGGATTAAGCGGAAGATGATGGATGGGTAAAATGTACAGTACAGTATATTCAAATCTATGCTATATGCATTACAAGGCATCCCAGGTAGTGTGTGTTTTTTTTTGATACGACAGAAAGTAGAAGTAGGTTTGTACACAAATGCACAGAAAATATATTTAATATGGATATAAATTTGTATGTAGTAACATATTTAAAGTATACCTATAATCTACCTGGGCTACCTATGGTATACTCGAATTGGTTCCATTTAAGCCCAACGTTAGACTTTTGGAATATTTTTGTACAATTAAAGTATAGAAAGTGCAAAAACTGGTTACATTTCAGCACTCTAAGTGCACAGATCATTTTTATGGCTACAATTACACTTGATTGCACTGGAACATAAGGTTGAAACAACTGCTGGGTTGCCAGGTCAAAATAATTAACCCAGTGAAACTCCTTGCCAGTACCAGTGCCACCACCAAACAAGTCGTGTAGTCATTTCCAGTTCCCACTATGGACTCTGTTCCCTATCACATACTGTATCAGCTACATATATGGTAGGGTGAGTGGGGGACTGGAGGTCCAGGATTCAAATCCCACCTCTGCCAAGCTGCCACAGGTGGGCCCCTGACCAAGACCCTTAATCCACAATTGCTTGGATTGTAAAATTGTATAAGTTGTAAGTCGCTCTGGGCTAAATGCCGTAAATGTAAATGTAAATGTAAATGTGAGGGCCAGAGACACATGAATTCATCGGCTCATGGGTGTTTGCCTGGCCACGGTTTCTTTAAATAATAAAGCAAAATTAAAAGGCCATTTATACTGTAAATCCATCTGTTGTTATTTTTCACAGACATCACCGGTTCTTCTCCATCCTGATCAATGTTGCACTGGGTCATTGGATGAAGTGGATTGGTCCTGGTGTTCTTTACACCTTTGTATTTGCAGGATAAGATTTTAAATACTGATGCTTGCCTAAATTTACATTCAGACCCTTATTCAGAGCACAAGAGGCAGCAAGAGCCACTCGAACATCCAGTGGAAGTCCCAGGACAGAGAAGAGTCTTTATGCTTGTCTTCCTTTAATGTTGTTAAAGGTCCAGTCGAACTAAGCACATGACACAAAGGGAACGAGGGACAGATTGCCGTTTGATTAGGCAGCTCAGCTGGAGCCACCATTTAAAACTAGGGCTGCCACGATTAGTCGACTAGTCACGATTATGTCGACTATTAAAATAGTCGACGACTAACTGAATAGTCGATGCGTCGTTTTTTTTTTGTGTTAAACTTAGTTTTTTCTCTCCAAACTATGGCAGTTTCCACTGCTGCGTCTGCCTTGCTGTCCTTGCTGTCTTTGACGCACATGCGCAGTCGTGGAAACCGGGGTAGGCAGTCATTGGTCGCACTATGTCAATACACGCAGGCGCAGAACAAACAATAACAGTTTAGTTCACAGGGAAGCGTGGCGCCAGATCTCAAACA
>JAVSBV010151288.1:0-15294 GCA_033117975.1 Parotocinclus spilosoma
AGGCCGCAAAGCTCTGTCTCGTTCTCACAAGCACGTGCTCACATATCCTCTTCCGATTGGACGAGTCGAGAAACGATGAGCTCATTGGTTAAAAATAGTCTTGCTCAGTCGTGCCTAAAAATAGCCTCGTATAAAAGGTTGGGAGTTTCGCAGAGGCGCGCTGCGCCCCGTTGTTGGTGCGAGTAGAAACTGAGAAACGCCTGGGGAATGTTGAACTACCAAAACAGTAAGAAGCAGACAGGGACAGAAAAGGGCGTCGGTCGGTGCTTTTTCTAGCTGTCTTGCGCAGGAAAGACAGACGTGGTGCAACACAACCAGCTTTTCAAGCGTTTCTAGCAGGCGGTGGCGTGACGACTTCCTTCCTTCCTCGTTCACGTGCACTTTGTCTCGGTTTTCAGAGCGGCTTCTCAACAACTAACCAGAATAGCATTGCACACGGTTACTCGCTGTAGTTTTTACCATTACATTCACACACAATTAAAAATAGCAGGTAGTTAGTACAAGTTGTACAATTAATTTAGGCTGAAAAAGTGCAGTGGGGACAAACAGTATTTAGTCAGCCACTGGTTGTGCAAGTTCTCCTACTTAGAAAGATGAGAGGTCTGTAATGTTTATCATAGGTACACAACTATGAGAGACAAAATGAGAGAAAAAATCCAGGAAATTACACTGTATGATTTTTATATAATTCATTTGTAAATTGTGGTGGGAAATAAGTATTTAATGAAAAACAAAAGTTAAACTCAATACTTTGTAACATAATCTTTCTTGGCAATGATAGAGGTCAAACGTTTCCTGTAAGTCTTCACCAGGTTTGCACATTTCCTTCATGCAGGTCTCCTCTAGAGCAGTGATGTTTTGGGGCTGTCGCTGGGCAACGCAGACTTTCAACTCCCTCCACAAATTTTCTATGGGGTTGAGGTCTGGAGACTGCAGTGGCTAGGCCACTCCAGGACCTTGAAATGCTTTTTACGGAGCCACTTCATTGTTGCCTGAGTGGTGTGTTTGGGATCATTGTCATGCTGGAAGACACAGCCACGTTCCATCTTCAATGCTCTCATTGATGGAATGAGATTTTGGGTTAAAATCTCACAATACATGGCCCCGTTCTTTTTTCCCTTAACACGGATCAGTAGTCCTGCCCCCTTTGCATGAAAACAACCCCAAAGCATGATGTTTCCACACCCATGCTTCACAGTAGGTATAGTGTTCTTGGGATGCAACTCAGCATTCTTCTTCCTCCAGAAATGACAAGTTGAGATTTTACGAAAAAGTAATTTTTTTGGTTTACTCTGAACACATGATATTCTCCCAATCTTCTGGATGTGTGTCACTATCGGCGTAGTGTGATAATGATGGTAGCCTTTGTTGGTCCCGGCTCTCTACAGGTCATTCATCACTTCCCTCTGTGTAGTTCTGGGATTTTTGCTCACCATTCTCATGATTATTTTGACCCCATGGGATAAGATATTGCGTGGGACTCCAGATCGAGGAAGATTATCAATGGTCTTGTATGTTTTCCATTTTCTTACATTTCCTCCCACAGCTGATTTGGACTGTGGTAGCCTAGTGGTTAAGGCTTTGGACCTGACGGTCCTGGGTTTAAATCCCACCTCTGCCAAGCTGCCACAGTTGGGTCCTTAAGCAAGGCCCTTAACCCACGATTGCTTGAATTGTAGGACTGTATGAGTTGTAAGTCGCTCTGGATAAGGGCGTCTGTTAAATGCTGTAAATGTAAATTTATTCACATCAACCTGCTTGCCTATTGTAGATTCACTCTTCCCATCCTGGTGCAGGTCTACAGGTAAAAAGTGGAGTTAAAGGTCTGTGAGAGCCAGAAATCTTGCTTGTTTTTGGGTGACCAAATACTTATTTTACACCATAATGTATAAATAAATTATTTAAAAATCCTACAATGTGATTTTTTTTCTCATTTTGTCTCTCAAAGTTGAAGTGTACCCATAATAAATATTACAGACCTTTCTCATTTTTCTAAGTAGGAGAACTTGCACAATCAATGGCTGACTAAATACTGGATGTTTCATTAAGGGTAGGCGTGGTCCCACTCAAGCAATGTTGGTCTTATTATTGTTTGATTATTTGATTTTTTGTTTACACTTTTTACCTGACAATATTTCTTCAACCGTCCAAATGACGGGTAACAACAGCTATTTAAACATACACACTGATAACAAAATATTTAATTATATGATATTTAATTAACAAGGATCCCCTAATTCTGTGAGCAGTATAGTAACCAAAACATAGCTTGTTGTTTTAAACTACATTCTTTCAGACAAAGTATTGTTTTTCTAAATTGTACAATTTGTTCAAATTGTATGTTTGCACTGGTGGTCCTTTTCACTTGATGGACTAGTTGGACAGACTGTTGATGCATCTTCAAAATGGCAAGGATTGTGGGGTGCTCCCAGTCAACAGTTGTGAGTACCTACCAACAGGGTCCAAGGACGGACAAAATTTTGGAACCCAAGGCATGTCATTGTACAAGACCAACAAAGGTTAGATCCTCTGGGATAACACCCTAGCACTGACTGAATAGTATTACTCCTGGCAGAAAGTATGGAATAACTACAGGCCAAACGTTTTGAGAATGGCACAATTTCTCTGCCTCAGTTTTTAGAACCTTTTTTTCAGATGTTTACATGGTATTTAATGAAGTACAATACATTGTTAGGACTGATGGAAGAAAAATACAATTCAGACCAGGTGTAAAGACACTTCAATTCAAGCAAGGACTTCAGTAACTCTAGATGTGATGTGACACTGATGCACTGTTTTGTCTAAAACATTTGGAGACATCTGTTTGCCTCGCCAAGAACTGACAACTAGGTCATGATTTGATTTTCCAGTAGCCTCTTGATTATCACCTTTTTACCTTTCTTGTCTTGTGGCATCATGCTGGAAAAGCATTGTTCATCTCCAAATTGCTCCTGGATGGTTGTGAAAGGGTTCTGTTGGAGGTTGTTTTGGTACCATTTCTTGGAATGAATGGTTTCCTACCATTCCACATATGGATGGTCTTAGGATTTTTCACTGTTGGCATTACAAAAACAATGTAAAGAGGGCTTCATCACATAAAATACATTCCTCACAAAGTTAGGCCATATTTAATTAGCAAATATTTAATTGTTAAAAATCTGTACTTCATGCAGAATGTCAGTCTCTCTTTGTTGTTTTTCTTGAAGAGAAGTGGCAAAACCATCCTCTACTGTGTTCAGATGCACTCACACCTGCCCTCTGCCATTTCTGAGCAAGCCCTGCACTGGTGATGACCCAATCTTATAGGTGCGTCCTCTTTAGGAGACGGTCCTGTCCTTGACTATCTTGGATGCCCTGAAGCCTTCTTCACCGCAGTTAAGGCACTCTTCTTGGTGATTCGATAAATGATTGATTGGGGTGTTTTTTGACAAGCAGCAATGTCCTTGCCTACAAAACTCTTCTATTGAAATCAAATTAATTGAATTATGTAACTACTGTTAACCGAAGAAAACTTAAGAGCACCACTACCCTTTCAAAGCAATCTGATCTTCTAATCAGCATGACTTGACATGACATGAGTCATCTTGTCCTCATGTAGCTTTTACTCCTGAGCTAACGAGATCATCACTGAACTTATGTTAGCAGGACATTTTGTAGGGCTGAAATGCAGTGGCGGGAATGCAGTCATTTTTTTTGTTGGGTCATTTTACATGGCAGGGAATGATTTCGCGTGGATTGCAATTCATCTGCTTACTCTACTCAATCTAGAGTTAATACAACTTGCAACAACAAAAACTTATACAGTAAACTTTATGAAAACCAAAATCCGTGCCATTGTGAAAACGTCACCCACTGGTGGCACAGTCACCTCACAGCTAAAAGGTTCTGGTAAAAGGTCATGGTCCCCCCTGTGTCACTGGGTCACTCATAGTAATTGACAGGTCGACATTGCAGGATAAAGAATGTAATGAACATTTCTTTTTAATTCCCACCATAACATTCAATCTAATTAAGATTTGGACTTTTCCTGATCATAATATTGAGTTGATATTTCCTTGCTGAAGAAAAGCTTTGACACTGGCAGAATTTGATGCTTTGCAAATACTTTTCAACCTATATAAAACTGAATACACTACAGCGAAAGGATATTTAATGTTCAAATGGATAAACTATTGTTTTTTGCAAATATTCACTCATTTTGAATTTGATGCCTGCAACAACTTCCGAAGAAATTGGGACATGGGCATGTCTACCACGGTGTTACATCACCTTTCCTTTTAGTAACACACAATAAGCGTTTGCGACACTAAGTGTTGAAGCTTTGTAGGTGGAATTCTTTCCCCATTTTTGCTTGATGAACAACTTAATTTGCTCAACAGTCTCCATTGTTGTATTTTTCACTTCATAACGCAACACATATTTACAATTCACATTTACGGCTTTTGTTTATTTAGCAGACACCCTTATCCAGAGCAGCTTACTTTTGATACAATCTTACAATCCAAGCAGTTGTGGACAAAGAGGCTTGCATAAGGACCCAACTGTGGCAGGTTGGCAGATGTGGGATTTGAACTCTGGACCGTCTGGCCCAGAGTCCAGTGCCTTAACCGCTGGGTTACCACAGTCCTTAATGAGAGACATGTCTGGACTGCAAGCAGGCCAGTCTAGGGTGGTCCCTGAAAAAGACATGCTTGGATGGCAGCATACAGTGCGTACAGAAAGTATTCAGACTCCTTTAAGTGTATCACTTTGTTTCATTGCAGCCATTTGCTAAAATCAAAAACGGTAATATTATTTTATTAATTTATTTTATTAATTATCATTTTATTAATGTACACTGAGCATCCCACATTTACAGAAAAAATGTAGAAATGTTTGCAAATTTATTAGAAAAACTGAAATATCACATGGTCATAAGTATTCAGACCCTTTAATCAGTATTTAGTAGAAGCACCCTTTTGAGCTAGTACAGCCAGGAGTCTTCTTTGGATGCAACAAGTTTTATCACGCCATGATTTGGGGATTTTCTGCCATTCTTTCTTGCAAATCCTCTCCAGTTCCATCAGGTTGGATGGTGAACGTGGTAGACAACCAGTGATAGTTGACTTTATCGAACTTTCTCCAATCTCCTTACTGCATCTCTGGAGCTCAGCCTCAGTGGTCTTTGGGCTCTTCTCCCACGATTGCTCAGTTTGGCCGTACCCACTGTATGTTGCTCCAAAACCTGTATGCACCTTTGAGTAGTAATGGCACCTTCACAGATGTGCAAGTTACCCATACCATCAGAGATTCTGGCTTTTGAACATTGCGCTGATAACAATCCAGACAGTCCTTTTCCCCTTTGGCCCGGAGAACACAATGTCATTATTTCCAAAAGAAATTTGGAATGTGTACTCGTCAGACCCCAGAAAACTTTTCCACTTTGCATCAGTTAATCTCAGATGAGCTTGGGCCCACATTTCTGGTTGTTGTTGACATATGGCTTTCACTGTGCATGGTAAGGTTTTAACTAACAGAGCAATTACCTGTTTTCACTGATCCAGATACTATAAATCTTTTGATGATATTATTTACATTTATGGCATTTAGCAGACACTCTTATCCAGAGCGACTTACAACTCCTACAGTCTTACAATCCAAGCAATCGTGGGTTAAGGGCCTTGCTTAAGGGCCCAACTGTGGCAGCTTGGCAGAGGTGGGATTTAAGCCCAGGACCTTCAGGTCCAGAGTCCAGTGCCTTAACCGCTAGGCTACCGCAGCCCCATATAATGGACTGTAGATGATGGAAGATGCCATTCCGTACAATGGCATTATCAGAAACGCTCTTAAAATGTTGGACCTTCTGCTCATGCAGTTGTTCACAAAGTGGTGAACCTCACCCCATCCTTGCTTGTGAACGACTGAGCATTTCACAAATCGTTCGTGGCAACCTTGAGTAGTTTGAATTAGTAGGCCAGAGCCTCAACTAGAGTAATTCAGCTGTAGTAACAATGCATTTGGATAAAATCAGCACCATGTGGAAGTAATCGTGCAAGATTATTACCAAGGCAAACATCATTAGGACTACAGATTACTAATCATGCATGGATGTACATGGGTGTAACTGTGTAAAACTCTTAATTATCCATCATTATTAAAGAGGGGTGTTAATAGTTCCATGACTAAGAATTTGGTTGCTTAAACATGTGATCCATAGTATAGCTTTATAAAGCAGTAAAAGGGTTATATGGAAGTCTAATGTCAAGTACTTAAATGCAAATTTAACAAATTAATTAATAAACATTAATTTAACAAATATCTCAATTTAGCCCCATGCAAATGTATTCAATAGGAAAATTAGTTCTGAATTACTTAAAAAATAAATACATGTCTTGGGACTAATGGCTTCAGCTTGGTAAAACCAGCATAAGCAATACAAATTAACATTACAACCCTAGGATTGGAGTTAAAGGCCAAATACCCTTTTAAAAATGTAGTTTACATGTGGTCTGCAAAGTGTGTAACCAATTCATCAGTTGTTTGTAGCCATTGTTCATGCTCTACAGATGTGATGGACTGACCCCCCCACAACGGTTTATCCCCATTTTTCCTGGTGACACAGTACAGGTAACATTCCCTGACCAGCTTCACCTCCATTATACAGCCAGCTGTGACTATGTGATGCTTGACTAGGCAGGAGCGTAACAAAGAAACCGAGCCACCAGTGTGTTATAATGCTGTGCCACCTAAACACCCTCCAAACAAAACATTATTAAATGTATTAAAGCTTGATGTGGTCATGAGCACAAAAAAAACCCAAACGAAAAAAAAACAAAAATAATTAAAAAAAACAAAAAAAAAAAACAGTTACTTATAGAAAGTATTTTATTACATAACATACCAAGTCTAGTTTACAAATTGACTTCCAGTCATAACCATGTGTATCCATACACGTGTTCATATATATGTACATGTATACATATCTAGCCCACCCTTTTTTTTTGCTTTAAACTGTTGGCTGCGAGTTTTAAACTAAAACCTTAAACCATAAAATGATTCAGATTCTAATTTTACAATTCACCTATTCAGCCCCATTTCACAACAAATAAAAAATAACAATAAATCAGCTATTGCGCTGAGCACTTAATTGGCAGCATGTCAAGTCACATGACAGCATTTGGCAGGTGGGTGTGGCTTTAATATCACAAAACATCATAAAAACAAACAAAACAGGCAAAAGTCAATGTCCTCTGCAATTTCTTAAATACTGATAAAACTTTTCAATGACTATCTGAAAGATAAAAAACAAACAACCAAAAAAAAAAAAAATATTTTCCAAGCAATAATTTTCTTCCAAAGCATTTGGCGAGTTTGAGTAACGAGTGTATACGTCAACACACTCTGACCCCTAGCTGGGGTCTCAGTCCAGTTCTGCTTGTTCACAGCAGAAGGCATTTGCCACTCTTTTTGCCTCTGCGTGCTTGCAGTGCTGCCCTTGTGGCCATCTCAAACACCTCCCGTACACCATCCTTCGTCTTTGCAGAGCACTCCATGTAGCCAAAAGCTCCAATCCGATTAGCCATATCCCTCCCTTCCTCCGCTTTCACTGGTTCCTGTTTGTAAATAAAGACAATATATTAGATTTTCTGAAAGCAAAAAAACTGACTACATATACACACACACTTTATATTTTTCTTGTTTTTTTTTTTTATTTTAATTTTTGTTTTTGAACATTTATTAATTATTATTAATTTATTTATTTCATATTTTTAAAAGACAAATTTAAAACTTGTATAATACTGCACTCAACCAGAGAGTGAAAAGTGATAAAAATGAACCAAATTACACTTTGGGAACAATGACTATGTGCACAAAGTGTGACAGCATGTGTAGACCAAGTACTGCAGGACAGGAAAGAGGAATGGCTTATGGCTTAGGAGTGTGTATGGCACACAGCAGCAGATAATATAATATTATAGAAATTAGAATAATTTGTATTTTTAAACAAAGTGCTTAAATCGTGTCATCCTGTGCCAATATGCAAAGATAAGTGGCAGAAGGTAAAGAGAGAAAACCATTTCATATGCAGAGAGGCAAGCAATCTCTGCTTGCTGTTCGTGTGCAATGTAATTATTTATAAGCATGACAATTAAAAACCTTGCGTTCCAATTTCAGTTAGGATTAATTATTTTGTGCCATAACTGCAAATAACTTCACTTCGGTCATTTGACGAAAATCCAAAGATCCCAAGTAACAATGCCTCAAGTCCTGACAGGTTAGATGTTGGTGGTCTAAAGCTTTTTTTTATATAAACATAGCTGCCCTCTTTAATTTGAGACATTGAGCTTTGTCAGACAGTAGTCTGAAAAAAGATTCAACGATTATAAAGTGGTGGGTTGGAACACATGTCCACTCAAGTATAAATAAATCAATCTTCTTCTGTAACTTCTAATTACAGAAATTAAGCCAAGAGACCATGCACGAGTGCGGGTGTACGATAGCATTATATGAAAGGGCTTGTGTGTGCGTGTAAGAAATTACCTGTTTCATCTTGGCTAGTTCTCTGCGTGTGTGCTCATCATTGCGTAGATCCTTTTTGTTGCCCACTAGGATTATGGGTACATTTGGGCAGAAGTGTTTGACCTCGGGTGTCCACTTCTCTGGAATATTTTCTGCACAGAACAGAACCTGGTTAAAAGACTAAACAAGGGAATTACCAATACTACATTAGAGAGCAGCCTAGGACCTAGTGCAAATTGTTACAAAGCAGCTTGTTGTAAATTAAGCAGTTTAATGTTCATATAGTTTATCTTTCTGGTCTTACATTTTATATACTTTATAGCTAAATTTGCCAGGTTATATCAAACAAGACTAAAATTGTATAATGCAAGAATGTGAGCTAACAGCATATTTGTAGTGAACACACATCAGGTCGGATTACATAAATGGTCCAAACAGATACTGTTTATTGGGACCTCCCCCCCTCTTTTTTTTTTTTACCCCAAAGGCCATTCAGTAAGTGCCCCCAAGAACACGGCATTCGTTTTAGCACTCTTATATTAAAGACATTTGATACAAGGTCTGCCACAAAAGACAACTGAGAATGAAAAGGCAGCACAAAAAAGCCTTTACAGTAGAAAAAGCAAAATTACCCAAACTGTCAGGACTGTCAATGGAGAAGCACATGAGAATGACGTCAGTGTCTGGGTAGGACAGTGGGCGGAGCCTGTCGTAGTCTTCTTGTCCCGAAGTATCCCAAAGTGCAAGCTCAACCTGAAACAGAAAAATCCAGTTAGAACAAATATACCTAATATTAAACACAGAAATATAGGAGATGATAAAAACAAACAGAAAACAAGGCTTCACAAAGATTTACAATCTAGCAGAATTACGATTATTTACCCACATTTAACAAATTAATCCAATCAAAGCTTTATAGTAGAATAATCCATTATTCTAGTTCATTAAATGCACATTGGGGGATATTTCATTTTATGAAAAGCTAATGAGCAACTTTACTGTAATTCTTGATTATTGCAAAACAGCTTGTTTATAGGCCACAACCTCATTAAATACATTTCACTTGAAATAAGCATTTAAAAATATATTCAGCAAAAAAAAAAGTATACCAGTATAATGTAAACTTTGTTTCCTGTTCAAGTTTTTTTTTTTCTTGGTTGTAGCTCATCATCAGGTTGTTGACTTGGTCACATACATCTAAACAGTTTAACTATATCCCTACAGAAAAAGACAAGAGATCTTCTCTGCATCACCTTAGAAGCCATGGGCATGGTAGATATTTTACAAGCACAGACCAGGGACAAAGTTCATCATCATTCTTATTTCCAAATTGGGTAATTGTTCTGACTTATATCTCATAATAGCTTTAAATTCAAAAAGATGGAGGTAAGACTGTCACAATTAACATCTTTCAGCACAAAAAATCTTTTGCATCCAGTTTTGGTATAACTCATTTTAAGCTAAGTGCCTGATCGTGTGTTTCTCAGGTCAAACCCTGACTGAAAGAGGAGCACCTGGCTGCATGTCTGCAAATATTGATACATGGGCCAACAACAGACCCATTCCCACATGCACAGGTGTTGCAGCCCTTCATAACATAGAACAATTAAGTGTTTTGACAATGTGTCATTTTTTTACACACTAAAGACCAATGCTTTTTAGATAAAATATTCACTATATTTTTTGGAAGGGAGAATTAGGGAGCTCTGGTGTGAAAATTAATAGAAATATTTAATAAATCAAGACCTTGCGCTATAGTCATAGGCAGTTTACTGTGATAGACTGTATGCTTTTCTGAGCATAGAGGATATTGTATAATTGGAAGTGTAATTAGTCCCCAAATTATTTTCAGCACCAAAATAAAATGTTGTGCCAAAGAAAAAAAAAATGTGCAAGTCAATGGCCCACAAGCCTAAAGTCTGACGTATTTCTTAAAAGCCACCATATCAGGTAACTAAGGTTTACAAAACTAAAAGTAGGACACGTCTCTAACATGAACATGAAACACACTGGCAGAACACAGTGCAAATGTGTTTGTATTGTTGGGCAACTAATGCAGTTTTTTTGTTGCATGCCTCTATTATTTAATGTGACCGTGTTAACGGCAATGGCATTTACCAGACACTTTTCTCCAAAGTGTTTTATAATTCATACAATCTACAATGCAAAAAGCTGTGGGTTAAGACCTTGCCCAAGCCCCCACCCGTGGCAGCTTGGAAGTCCTGGAGCCAGAACCCTGAAACTTTTGGTCAGTTGGCCAGTGCCTTAACCACTGCAACATCACTATCCCATGAATAATAAACAGAAGGGCATGCTAATTTAGTGGAACTGTCATGCATGTTCAGATCTACTTGTGTTTGGATTCAGTGGCATAAACATTGGTTATATTGTCGTTGTGTACACATGATTTACCTGTTTGCTATCCACTTCAATGTCTGCTACATAGTTCTCAAACACAGTAGGTACATAGACTTCAGGAAACTGGTCTTTACTGAAGACGATAAGCAAACAGGTTTTACCACAGGCTCCATCTCCAACAATTACCAGCTTCTTACGGATTGCTGCCATTCCTGCAACACACACACAAACAAGTTAGACACACTGCAGCATCATTTAGAAACGTCTACAACCAAGAACGGCACAAATATTTAGTTATTTATTTATATCAGACAGCATAACCAATGTTAGTACAGTACAAGTCCAAAATTCTAGACATCTAGTCATTTAAAATGCTCAAAATAAATGGGATTAAACTTTTAGTAAATCAAATTATTAATATCAAACCTAATTTTTTACAATCTAATTTTTTTTAACTAATAAACAAACGACGTAACAGCAATGACACACTTAATGTGTTAGGAAGTAATGTGTAAAATTATGGAAGTAATATGGCTACTTTATCAAATACGTTTGCCTTTATTTAATATCGACAGGCTTACAATTTTACTGTGCTGACAATGGAATTAAAATGTGCAGTCTGTAAATAAAACATGGTTTCACTGTGACTTAACTGTATTTTGTGAATAGTACAACTGCAGCTGCATAAATGGTTACAAGAATAACATATTCAATTACGAGACTATTATGTTGTCACTGTTAACAAAATGTTTATTTACTAACGTTTAGAACAGCCGTAACAAATGTAAAACAAGTTAGGCTGCACATGCATCTGATTAACAGATGTTAAGCAACATTAAAAAATAAACATGAAAATATACCAAACAAGTTATTGTTATCGCATGTTGCTAGCTGGATAGCAAGCTGGCATCAGTCTAACATTCATGTTAACTGTAATAACATTGTGGTATGCAGTTGCTTGTAGTACGCTGTTACTAAGCATAATGCTATCATTCTAAAATTGCATGTACCCAAAGAAGCATTTTTTCTGATTGTTCCTGGGACTGATCCCCCCCCCCCCTTTTTTTCTTTCTTTTTTGTGATGTTTAATACTTCATTCGCACTTTTGAGGAGAGGTGAAGTCTACAGTCAGTAAAGTGTAAGGTGCGATTTGCTCCTAAGGCACATAGAAAAACCAATATCAGAGGTGCACTGAGTGAGAAGCAGTGCTTCCTGCATATGACTTGCATGTGCTATAACACTCAAAAGGTGAGAAAGACAAAGAAAAAAAGCTTTGGTGTTTTGCTACAAGCATTAATTGTTTAAACCCCCAAGCACATTATTATAACAAATAAAACAGAGGATTAGACCGTGCCATCAAATTGTACTTTTTATTTAGCCCTCGTCTTGATTTTGCTGAGCAAAATAGGTTGTCAACAAATATTTCATGCCACAGTTTTCATTAACGAAGTTATCACTGGACAAAATAAGTATTCTGGTCTATTACTAGTCACAATCATGGTATAAAGTGCAGTGATCACAGACCAGCCAGGTCAAATAATTCAACAAACTAAATACTGGCTCTATAATCATTAGCTGTCTACTTTTGCAATCTGTATCGTTATAGCAGTAAATATCCTCAAGACACGATACAAAATGCTATTTCATATCAAAGAACAGTGGTGATTTTGCAAGTATGGGAAGTCCCACACCACACAATCACTTGCTACATGGTGTACACTTCCCAACAGTGACACACACCAATGTACATCAAACTCAAGATGAAATGTGTGGCCATCATAAAACCAAACACTAACAAAGGCTAGATTTCTGCGATGCCAAAGATTTCTTTTTTGGGCAGTTTAAATACATTGCTCACAAAAATTAGGGGGTGCTTCAAAATGAAATATCCAATAATTAAATATCCACCAATTTTTGTAAGCAGTGCAGTTTGCTCCATGGTCCAGTTAGTCACATAATCACATTCTCTCTACTTAAAGCCTTAACATGTAAAATTTTTGTGGATGTACACTACATGGACAAAAGCATTAGGACACTTCTTAATTACTGGATTCAGACGTTTCACTTAGTCCCACTGTCACAGGTGTATAAATTCAAGCACCTAGCCGTGCAGTCTGCCTCAAACATTTATTTAAAAAAAGCCTGTCCACCCAGAGGGAATAAACTACATCAACTCATCCACAAACTGGTAAACCACGTTATGTTACAGAAAACTGTCGCTATGAAAGTGCATAAAAGTTGCTATTGCACTGCTGCCTTAATAACTGCAGAGTTCCAAACATCCATTCCATACGGTGCCAAAAACATTTATGGACTGGTGTAAAGCATTCCACTGCTGGAGAAGTGGGAGTGTGTACAGTGAAGTGACAAATCACACTTCTATATCTGACAGTCTGATGTTTTGCACCTGCTGAATCCTTCCTGACTGCACTATGCCAACTGTAATGTTTGGTGGAGGAGGGACAATGTTATGGGTCTTTATTTCAGAGGTTGGCTTACTGAAGTGAAACCTTAATATGTCAGCATACTAAGGCATTTTGGATAAGCATATACTTTTAGCTGAAGAAGAACAGTCTGGGGAAGGCCCTTTTTTCCCCCCAGCATGACAGCATGTCCATAATGGACGACCTCGACTCGCCTGAACTAAGCCCTGATCTCAACTTCATCAAATGCATTTGGGGAGAACTTAATTGGAGATTGCAAACCACACTTGCTGTAATCAGTATCTGATATCATAAAATGCTCTTCTGGACGAATGGGCTAAAACCCCCACATACACAGTCTAAAATCTTATCAGTGCATATTAAAACATACTTGGAATGGGATGTCATAATGGAATGCCCAATGTTGGTATAATGGGTGCTAATACTTTTGTCCATTAAGTGTAATTCTGGCTGCTGACTGATGCTGGCCATCAATAAATAAACAAATGTTGTTGTGAACATAACATTTCAGCTCATTATTGTGCTATTATTTCTCAGTGGGTGTACTGCTGTGAGAAATAATGTATTATGCACCACTGCAAAAGCTATATTCAAATTATTCAAATTTTAAATCTAGGCAGAAGACGAGTCTCTAGTTTCACCAGCCTTAAACCAGAGAAGTACATGAATTCAACAACATTGGCTCTGTGAACACAGCGTCTCTGTTGAATATAAAGAAGGTCGGAAAAAGAAACTAAACCTATTTAAGCCCCGCAAAACACACTGGGTGGGTCTATCAACTCATCCGGCTTAAGATGGCGTCAAGGCGCAACAGATGGCACGCTGTCCTCTACATGTTACAGCTAACAAAGTGAGCATCGAGAAACAGGAACCATTTTTCGTCTTTAATGGCCGAAAACTGGTTAACACTGGTTTATAACATGCAAGTGAGAAGGTCACCCGTGCTATGATACAGTCCTGCCGGTTATAAACAAATCAAGACAACCTTCAGGTTTATCCTATCCTTTCCGTGCTGCAATGTTATGATACATCTATATCCTACCAGAACTACTCAATAATCTACCTTAACTGTCACAGAAACGTGAAATAAATCCATTCTGAAATACAAATCATCTTTTACATAATACTAAAGTCCACATTAACGTAATCATATAACAAATATTTTACACGGTTTTATCGTCAAAGCAGGAAATGCGCTGGTAACTTTCGCGATGATAGGCGAGGGTTGTGTTCCAAACCGCACAATTCTGCACTAAACACTATATCAAAACAGTAACAAAACACTTGGCGATGCACTAATTTGACACGATCTAACAGCAATGTGCGGTTTGAGACGCACCCAGACGACGTAGCGCGATAGCTAGCGTTCTGTAGCAACCAGTAATTTATGAACCAGCTGGACCTGTGTAATATTGTAGCTGGGAACATAGTTAAGATCACAAAACATGGATGTATTTTTAAATTAAACGGTTTAAGAATTAAGACTTATTTTATCGAGATAAAGCAGTACTGTACATAGCGGTTAGAGTAGTATATGTAGCGTTTCCAATGTTAAAGTCTTTGTAGGGTTTCGAAAAAAATAGTTTAAAAATATACGTTTGAAGAAAAATACAATAACAATCACGGCTCATTTCCGTACATTAATATTTGTTTCTTATACAGCTTAGGGGCTACTAAGTAGCCTATGTGGCGTCCATAACTTTCAATGGCATACAAGCTACCTAGCTAGTTAGTAAACAATGACCCTCTTTTACAACCTATTATTATACCGTATTTTTAAAAAATGATTTCAATATATAAACGCTGTTTAAGCAGATACCGTTAGTTTGCCGGTAGATTTATGCTAGCTCTTAATTAGCTTCGGCGCTAACGTTAGCAACCCGCAGTCAGACCCGCTCAACAACTTACCTCAGTTCTGAAATAAAGTTTCTAAACACAAACGTACAAAAAAACAACTTCGCACGTAGGGTGAAATAAAATAGCGAAATACAAA
>JAVSBV010151299.1:0-15293 GCA_033117975.1 Parotocinclus spilosoma
AGTGTGATCTGACGTGCTTTTGCTGTGGCTAAGTGGCGACTTGTGGCTTCTTTTTTGTAGTAAATGGAAATGTTAGGTAAAGACCTGTAGATGGCAGTAGAGGGCTGGGGAGAAACTCAGGAGCGTTGTAGTGATGCCAGAGACGAAGAGTTTCTTTGGTAACAACGGATATTACATATTTTTTATTCGCTCTTGCGTTCTTTGGTCCGATTAAGCGGAATTTTGGTGCAAATAAGCAAATAACATTACACGTATATAATAGAATTTGTTTTGGTAATTTAGGATTTGGTCTGAATAAGTGGCTGGTCCCATTATCCGGTGGTTCAATTAACCGAAATCGTATGTATATATATCAGCCATGATTTCTCTAAGACTGCAAGGGAAGTTTTAGCTTCCCATAAAATGTTAAAATGTTAATGTTCTCAAAATCAAATGTAACCCTTGTAGGCTATTACTTGTAATCATGTTGTGTTTAGCAAACTTCCACATCTGTAATGGTTTGGGTTCAAACTGAGCTGGTTCTTCTAAAGTTTAATTGGTTCCCTAAATCCAGAGAGCCAACGCCGGGAAAAAGTCTGTTTAGATTCGGTTCTGGCATCAGATGTGTCTTTAAATAAAAGGTCTGCCAAATAAATAAATGTAAACATTTGTTTGGCTGCCTTTAGTGTGGAACTGTTTTGCTGTTATGACTCATTTATAAACCCCTTGAGTCAGTTTTTATTTCTCAGCCACATCCTGATAAGTGGCTGTAAATGCAAAAACAACAGGATGAAACCCCCTAACAAAACTGCAGCAGCATCCATCGGCCAAACATTTCCCTTTTAGCTCCACAAGTCACAACTCGGGGACAGAAAACCTTCAAATGAACAAAGTAATGAATCAAGTAATGAAAGCTAAAAGAATTTAAAACCTTTGAAAAGCACTAGACTTTGGATACAGTTAAGCAAACTGTTTTACTAAAACACAGGGTCAGGATCCTGCACATCATGACGCCTTTCTACATAGTATTTGCAGATCCTGATGATTAGTGGATGGCATGGAGACACAGAGGTTAGCGCTGTCACCTCGCAGCTCCTAAAACCTGGATTGAATTCTGGGTTCTGAAGTATTACAGAGTGTAAGAAAGGCAGAAAAAGTAATTTATGCTTATGTTATGTGTTAATGTACTGCTGTGTCTTCTGCATATACAATGACTGGCCACTTTATTAAAGATACTTTTTAAAGCCACTCTTTCAAGAGCTGTATGGAATTGGACATGTGACCCTTCATTGCACAGAAAGCACGTTTTCTGTGGATCAGTTCCAGTGTGAATCCAGGGAAAGTGAAAAATCCAGTGATCCAAGTGACTTTAATCGAGTCGTGGTCATTGGTATAAGAATAGACGGGTGCAGTATTTTAACGCAAACCCTGTGTGGCTTTTCTCATGGACCAGTGCTAAGATTATAGTGAGACACACCCTGGGTCCTCTGATACCTCTGGATGGACGTTTGGACAGTACGGCTTATTTAAGCATTGTGGACAGCCAAGCTAATTCTGTGATGGTGGTTACTCTACAGAAGAAGGACACTGCCCAAAGAGGTTTGGTCCGTTTTTAAATCTCGGGTCCTCGCACAGTTTCGTCATTATAACATTTAAAAAGGTTTTCCTTGCCACTCTTATCCTAGGCTTGCTCAATTTGGGCTTGGTCTTAGATAATAGAAGATAATAAATGCAAAGCTGCTTTAAGGCAAATGCTCCATTGAGGAAAGTGCTATAGAAATAAATCTGAACCATATCACAAGTAATCATCACAAGAGTCATTAATCGGTTTCTGGATTATGACAGTGAATTTTTGTTGCTTCCCTGCTTCTATAGAGCATCTTTGGGAGGAGTACAGTGGGTCGTTCAGAAGATGTCAGATCCATTTTATCATCAGGAAGAAGCTGTCCTCTTTACAGGAGTCTAGATTCCTGCAGAAAGATTTTACCACCTATTGCCATCTTTATGTTATATTCCATGTAAAGTTTGTGGGCTGTCATATACTGGGCTGTGTGATTTATCTATTCTGTCCTGCTCTGTAAAATGACCCGGTGCTATTACAACCTTTCTTACATACTGTGTGTATTCATGACATTGTGCTGAACTGAATTACAGGTACTGAGAGCCAGCTGCTGGTAATGGCATTTCCTGAGAGTCTTCGTTTGAAGTCTTGAGTCTTCGGGTGGAACTTGATATGTGAAAGTTGGCATGGTTCGATTACAGGAACTCTGCAATTGTCTGGCACCCTGTCCAGGGTGTAGCTCTGTCTGCCCTGGGTTAGGCTCCAGACACCTCCCACACTGTCCACACCTGGATAAGTGGGGTTCAAGCAGGATTCTTTGCTTTATTGTTTTACGTTTGTGAATATTGTCCTGTTATGTGTTAATCTAATCTGGTACGAATAAGCCTGAACTAATTGGCCAATAAAGTTATCTTGATCTTAATCTTGATCTCAATGCTCGGCCTCACTGAGACCGGTGCCAGTTTGCTTGTTTTCTCATTAGCACAAACGCTAGTCAAAGCAAATGTGAGCTATTTTAAGCCCAGCGAGAGGTGGAGAACACAAATGAAACATAGCTGTTTTCGCTAGCACGCTCTCCCTGATGGAACAACTGGAGCAAATCCAAACCAGATGTTCATTAATGGCTTTTTAAGAGCCGTAGGTAGTATGGAGGAGAGGATCAGGGCACTGATCTTGGTTCCCGGAGCTTTGTGAGAAAACTTGCCTTATGTAGAAAATGTATGTCTTTTTTTTTTTCATTTTTAAGGCAATGCTCCATTTTGGAAAGTGTTATAAAAATAAATCTGAATTTGACTTGCAGGAGGACAGTGCACCATGTCACAAGGATTGTAGAGTCATTAATCGGTTACTGGATTATGACATTTAAATTGTGTGAATTTTTTTAATTAGCTACAATGGTAAGAAAGCAAAGAGGGTGCCAAGTTGTCATAGAAGGAAATGAAAAGGTGGTCATGAAGCACATCAAAGAAGACCAGAACTCAAATTACCACAATCAGATTTGCAATATCTCTTATGATTCAAAAGTTATAAACACAGAAACTTTTGTTGTTCGTCACAGGTAACTGAAGATGGAATTGATTATTCTGAGGACTATTGTATCATAGCTGCAGACTTCAACAACCAACAGCCAGAAAAACCACCAATTTCACACAACACTGTTACATCAATCATAGCCAAATATTAAGAAACCAGGACTGTGGACGACAAGACCAATGGTTTTGTCAACCGTTCCAAAAAGGGATGCAGCACTTTTGATTCACCTAGTGTGTATGTGTTTATACACACACACACACACACAGACCACTTTATTAGGCACACCTTGCTAGTACCACATTGGACCCATTTTGCCTTAAGAACTTAATTAATCATGGAATAGTTTCATCCAGGTGCTGGAAACATTCCCAATACATTTTGGTCCACATTCACATGATAGCATCACACACAATTGCTGCAGATTTGTCAGCTGCAAATCCACGATGTGCTTATAAAGGGATGCACATGGTCAGCAAATATATTCAGGTTGGCTATGAAGTTAAAACGATGCTCAGTTGGTATAAAGGGGCCCAATATGTGCCAAGACAATGGCCGCACACCATTACACCACCAGCTGCTTTTATGTTGTTTACATCATATCTGACCATCCAAATGTACAACAGAAACCAAGACTCATCAGGCCAGGCAATATTTTTATATCTTCTTTTGTACAATTATAGTTTGATGTGTTATGAGTTCAGAGATGCTCTTCTGCCTCGTACTTTGGTTGTAACGAGTGGTCATTTGAGTTATATTTCGGAGAACTGGGCTCTCATTCTCTGGAATGTTCTCTTTTTCACACCATTCTCTGTAAATCTTAGAGATGGTGCAGTGTGTGAGAATCCCTGTAGATCTGGAATACTCAGATCAGCCCATCTAGCACAAACATCCATTCCATGTTACCATGTCTACGTAAATAAATGAGCTTCTGCCATGTGATTGGCTGATTAGTGATTGAACAGGTGTACCTAGTAATGTGTATATGACCAGATTAACTTATTATTTTTCATTTTTGTAATATTCTGAGGACTGAAAGAATAATATCAATTATTCTTATACGTTTTTGACAATGCATTCATTTATTCTAAAGCTATGAGTCAATACAGATCATTTGAATTTCCTGCAAATATTATTCTAAACAAAGGAATATTTTTTACTTTAGTCACAAAGTTACGTCATGTATGTGTTCAGCCAGATAAAATTGTTTATAATACCAACCTAGAACTCCAGCTAAAGGTAAAGGGATGAATCCCTATTTCAGTCAAAACAAAATGCCATAAGACTTTAGGATCCAATAAAAGTTGCTAATAGTTGCCATGATTTTCTATCACAGATGCTAAAATATTATAACTAATATTTAACTCAGGGTGCCTCCAAAAGGGAACAGTCTTCTTCCTATAGCTTTGCTTAGGTCCACCTTTTACAGTCAACTGTACAGAACGTTTGTGTGTATAGATGATTCTGCTGGTGCCTAGAGAATGGAAAGCTGTTTGAATCCAATGAAAATATTTTAAAGGCAGAAGTCTTTAGCCTCATGTATTTAATTAAAAGCATCAGTCAGTCGGATGACAAACCCAGGGGAGCTACAGCTGTGTCCACTTTTCAAACATGACCAGACTGCAGGCAGCGAAAGAACAAGAAAGTATTTGAGTTCTAATAAAATGTCTCTAATCCCACCACATACAGAATGAAGCTCTTTTTGTATGAGCATTATGGAAATCCCTGCTGAGCAGATATTTTTCGTTGGGTTTTTGGCCGAAGAAAGAGACACCACACAGTTTATCTGATGAATCATCCTATTCCCTCGAGTATTCTTCTTTTTCTCTGACTGATGAACAACAAGCCCCCCACCCCCACCCCCCATCCGACACCATCTTTAGCCAAACTCCTGCAATGCCAAATGGTTCTTAATCCTACAGGCTGTTACACACCAAAAACCTAGTGAAAATGCAAACTAGTCATACAATATTTTCTATTCTAAACGATACACACTGTAGTATAAGAGAAAAAAGTACACAGCCATGAAAATGGACAGTATAAGGAATTTCAGCAGAAGGAATTTATTCGTTTAAAATTATTTTAATAAACACAAAAAAGCAACACATTTTTAATTGAAGAAAAAGCCAAAGTCACTTAGAATAGATGACCTGGCAACCATGTTGGGTTCTGTTAGTCACTCCCTGGAGCATTTACGTTTGGTCTGGTTGCATTTGTGTGTATGCTTACATGGAAATCAGAGTGACGATATGGAAGGAGAAATCCAATTACGGAGTTAAATCCCGCTCTTTCGGATGGGATTTCCTAATCTGGGGCCGTATTCGTAAATATGCTTAAAATAACCTACCTTTGCTGGGAAAAGCTCCCAGATGGGAGGTGTAGTTTATTAGTGATTGAGAAGTTCGTGCAGAGTGTTCATTTCGGGTTTTATGACATGGTTGCGCTGCGTAGGAGATGTAAGCGCATCTCTAATGTCTGAGGTCAGCCACAAATGTTATTCCTACATGATTGGAAGGGTTTGATTAACTCATTGTTATCCAATATTTGGATTATTTAAAGTGCATGTAAACACAATCAGTATGAACATGAGACTCATTTCTTATCTGCAAAGCTATTTCTGTTTTTTTTTTTATCCTATTTGTGGTCTTGCATAAGAGAAAGCCACAAGCTCCTAAACATGAGCGTAAATGTGCATCGTGTTGTGAATGACATTCCTTACATGCATTCGCAAACCTAAACAACGGTGCCTTAAATTTGGCCTCCTGCTCTGAATAAAACAGCACGTCTGTGTGATTTACTCAAATCATCCACATCGTCAAATGGAGGATGATTGCAGGGCCAAATTGGCCTATTAGCTTTGCACAACCTGCCTAGGACGTGAATGACAGGAGCGAGGAGGCAAAATGACAAGCGGTTGCAATTTTTTGGCCTTTTGGAGAAATGGCTTAACGTAACGCCAACTTGCCGTGCTCCGGATACGTACACAGTCTGCTCGACTGTAGCGTACAGGAGTTTTGTCTCCCGATGAACGGGGATGCACAAAATAGGACGCAGCCGTGACACTGGTCCGAGCCTGACAGGACGGATTTGTGTCCGAGCATCGCAGGATTTTCAACAATATCCCGCGAGCGGATTTTCCCGTTTGATCCGAAGCAGCTGCAACAATTACATGAATGCAAACGTCTGCTTCGTGGAGCCTTCACCATTTCCTCCGAATGCATTTGAGATTACCCTAAGCAAACTTTGTGTGTAATCACCAGTGCTGGACTCCAATTGGTGCCAGATGTGTTTTTAGCTTGTGCAGCCTCAGTGGCTCAGAGGGTGGAGCCAGTTGCGGGAAAATGACAGTGTCAGAGGGACTGAGTTCAATCCCAGGTGGGAGCTTCCAACCTAAAGGCCTAGTGGCCTAGTGTGTGTATATAGTGGTGCAACTACCCCAGCCACTGGGGGCATGCCCCTAGTGCCGGTCCCAAGCCTGGATAAATGGAGAGAGTCGTTGTGTGAAATTTAATATGCGCTGCTCTGCTGTGGTGACCCCTAATGGGAGCAGCTGACAAGGTTTTTTTTTTTCTGTGTTCTTCACTTGTCCTACAAGGACGTCATAAAGTCAAGATCTTCTGCAACAGGGAAGGATGTCGAAAAATCACGAGCATCTTAAGGTCCATGCGTATCTGTGACAAAGTGTGATGTGTGCTCTCTGTTTTATTGGTCGTTCCTCTCAGAACCCTGTAGTGAAGCTCTGACGCTCATATTACATCTGTAAACATTCCGTCTGTCTGCGTCACTGTGAGCGTGCTTCAATTATAATCAGTCCTGATCTGGTGAGAGGTTTATTTACGAAGCCGAGGAAAAACGATGGGACATTTTGAGCTTAGTTAAATAAACTGACTATTAACCCTGAACTCCACTTAAACTAATGCGTTTAGCAAGTGTTTGCTTATTTCCCTTTCAATTCCACAGCAAGAGGGGTTTTATCAGCGCTAAATGTGAGCACGTGTTTGGCTTAGATAGTGAACCGACTCATACAAAAAGACAACCGTTTCATACAAAAATAAACGCAATGTTGAATTAGAGTGACATTTAAACCTTCACAATGTTCTTTGTACCTTAAACGTGTGCTTTATAAACCTAAAATAATCCTTAAACAAACTTGCCTTTGGTATTCTAAACCAACTTCATTTCTATTTTTGGCAGTTACACTGAGGTGGCTAAAAATTGTAATGTTGTATTAAATGTATAGAAGCACTGGGGCTCTGCCTCACAGCGAGAAGGTCCCAGGTTCGATCCTAAGGTGGAGGGGCCCGAGTCCTTTCTGTGTGGAGTCTGCAGGTCCTCCCCGTGTCTGTGTAGGTTTACTCCAGGTACTTTGGTTTCCTCCCACAGTCCAAAGACATGCGTGTTAGGTTAATCGGTGTCTCTAAAAAATGTGGCCCTTAGTGCGTGACACTGTGTGTGCGCGCCCTATGATGGATTAGCGGCCAGTCTAGGGTTGCTCCTGCTCTCGTGTCCAGAGTTGCCGGGTAGATAATGAATGAATAAATGTATAGAGGTATAGTTGAACCGCACTTTGAACTTAATTGAAGCGAATTCAGATTTGTTCAAAGTCAGAATCCAAATAATTTTAGTCACACCCTGAGGCTGGGTCATACACGTACAGGTTCCAAAACCTTTGCACAGACTATTCAAAGTCTGAAGAGGTGTCCAAATGGTGAAGTTTCATGGTACAGGCTAAATGTTTTATTATACTCAACAAGTAACATTAAGAAAGAAATGTAGATCATATATGGAGTATGGTGAGATTTAACAGAATTAAACCTGATAAGCATCATGACAAAGGTTTCTGTACGCATTTGCACCGTCGTCATTAAATATGTGTTACTGGTTATAAAATCAGAAGAAATACTTCAGTGAGGGGCCAAACTAAATCAAACCAAAATTCCTTCAGAAATATTTGCTTATTGTGGTCATTTTTACCAGCAAGCTGTGGATAAACAGGCCACCAAAACTAGGGTAATTTCAACAAAACGTTTTAAAACACTATGAATTAAGAGGCATTTTTGCCTCTATGATTAGATTCTATTAATGCATATCACAATATATTGATAATATTGTGAATATTCTACATATTATTTGAAAAATATAAATAAATGTGAGCACAAAAGTTTTTGCAGAGGTTTGCCCCCTTTGGAAGATACTTTGGAAGGATTTTCTGTGTCTGAGGGAGGGGATATAAGATGGGGAACCATCACTGAACCCTGAAACAGTGGTCCCTGCTGGACATTTGAAACAATACATATATTGTCAAAGCACCAAACTGTTCTGCTGTTTGTAAGCAAGATATTTTACTGAAAAGCAAAATACAAGGACAAATTTTAAATGATCCTAATTATATAAAAACCTTCAGTGAGATGAGTTTAGGAACAAATACATGGCTGAAGGTCCCAGTGAATCTAAAGATTCACATGAGGGTTAAGATTTCAGAATTCCCTCATTAAACCAGCCACCATGTCCAGGGAGACTTCCAGGTTGAGGTCAGGGTGTGTCTGTGTGTGTTTCCGTGCGCTCGGCGTCTTCGCTTTGCAAACCAGCTGCAGATGTCAGGAACTGTGATGTCAGGGATAAAATAAAAAAGTGAAGTAGTGAGCAGGAGCAGGAGGTGATGAAGGTGACACTTCATTTATGGAGGGTCAGGAGGCACATGGTCTCTTTAAACACACTGATTAGAGCCCAGCGCCAGTCAAGAAGTATCTGGCCTTTTACTACCACGTGCCAAGCAATGCTCATTGGTGGAATCTTCTCAACATATCAAGGATTGTTAGAAAAACACAAGATTACAACGATTGCAAATCCGGTACCATACAAACTCGCGCCAGGTCTTCATTAGAGACCGTCAGGACTCTGGACCTTCTGGTTGGTACAGAGACTAGTATAGTAAATGGTGTTCCATAAACATGCTTTATGTTTGGTTGCTTTATATCTAGAGTTCAATCAGAGAGAATAATCTCTGCTCATAAACGTTCCTAGTCTCTTCTGTCCTCAAACCACAACTGAACTCCTCTAGCAGTCTGTCCAGGTGAATGCAGATGTATAAGATAACTCATTTAGGATAACTTTCTTCCTTATGTTCCTTATGATTTGTTTTGTTTATGAACATCTGAACATCTGAACAGCAAAGGACTGTCAATGGGTTGACTGTTCTGAGCCACTTTTATCCATGTTACGAAAATGTAACCAGTCAGAACGCAACAGTGCAACGCAGCATTGATACATCTTTCAAATCTGACTTTCTCGTCATAGATGGAAAGATTCTGCTGTTGCTCAAATGTAAGTGGAATTCACAATAAATACTTACTACTGCAACCTATAGGAGCTGCTTTGTTCTGTGTTTTTTAATTTCATTTTTAATTCCACATACTAATGTCCTGTATAGTCTAATTTCATTCTAATAAAGATACTGCTAAATAAGTATATATGGTCATTATAAAATTGAAGACAACAAATCTAGTGGTGGCCTAAGACTTTTGCACAATACTGTTACTCTCACTGAACACGTATTTGTTAGATAAAACTCATTAGATTGGATCTACAGTTACAGATTACAGTCCATCTGTTTTGACTTTGTTTGTCTGCTTTACTCTGTTCTCTTATGGTCAGGACCCCCACAGGACCAGCACATATCAGGTACTATTTGGCAGGTGGATCATTGTCCACTTTATTAGACACACCATATGGCTCGACCTTGTGGATGTAAAGCCAAAGAGAGCAGCTCATCTGTTACTGCACAATTTGTGTTCGTCATCTTCTAATCCTTCATCAATGCTCACAGGATGCTGGACGTGCTGGAGTCTAAGACTGACACTAAGGTGTCTGATCCACTCGTGCCAGCACAACACACTAACACACCGCCACCACATCAGTGGCAGTGCAGTGCAGTCCAAATCCACTACACAAATAGTACGTGATCTGTGCTCGTCCTGTGGGGTCTTATATACATATGTATTGTATATATTGAATAAATATATGGCTCAAAACAATTAGGGAATATTTCAAAATAAAGTATCCTGTAAATAAATATGCCCTATTTTTATTGTAATTCATTATAATTAATTGTAATTAATGTAATTGTTTTAACAACAGCAAAACTTTCAACAGCTTAAATATCTTTGCTTTATCCCATCAGGCCTGATGAAGAATGTTTTCTAGAGTTTAAGCTGACTGGCTTTAAACTGTGGTGTGATTACAAGGGTGCTGGGATCAGAAAGGAAGGATAAGACCAAAATAGTAATGTAACTTTATAACCATACTACATAACAGCTCTATACTTATACTAATACTGGAGATCATGTAAAAACGAGCACTTTTTTTTACTTTTACTCAAGTAGAAACTTACACAGGTACTGGAGTAAAAATTATTTTTCTTACTTTAACTCAACTAAATGACTTCTGTACTTAATGCACTTCTATTAATAACACTTCTTAGTTCTAGGAGTGGTACTGCTCTGATCTACCTTTGTTCTGGCTCCTTACTAGCTTTTGTCTGTCTCACCTCATCGTGTAAGTGTGTTATTTTTTGGGGGAGGATTTAAGGCTGGGGGCAGAACCTGTGACCTGGTGAATTTGAGCTGCTGTGTGCTCTGTTTTCCTGCTGTCAGAGCTGAACTGATCTACTCAGACCTTTGCCTCTCATCTCACCGAGTTTTGCGCAAGCAATTTCCTGTCCATATCTCATCTGTATTGCAGACCATCACCCAGTTTTACCTGGCTTTGTTCTTTTTTGCTCTACCTTCTTACAGCTTAAATAAGCTCTTGCTTTAGGGATTTGTTTTCATACTAAAGCTTTCCTTTGCACAATGCTTCTAGTTCAGCTCTGTGCTTCTTGCACGCAGAGCGTCATTATAATAAAACCTTGATCCTACATTTTTTTAAGTCATAGATTGATTTTGAGGTGTCTCCGGGTCGGCACAGTGGTTAGCGGTGTGTCCTTACAGCTAAAAAGACCAGATTTTGGTCCTTTCCTCTCACAAAGACATCCGATAAGTCAGTTGGAATCTCTAACATTGACTGGGCAGAACCAAGACCTGGACACATTGAGTCCATAGCAAGGACAAGACCTGGACACATTGAGTCCATAGCAAAGACAAGACCTGGACACATTGAGTCCATAGCAAAAACAAGACCTGGACACATTGAGTCCATAGCACGGACAAGACCTGGACACATTGAGTCCATAGCAAAGACAAGACCTGGACACATTGAGTCCATAGCAAGGACAAGACCTGGACACATTGAGTCCATAAGCAAAGACAAGACCTGGAAACATTGAGTCCATAGCAAGGACAAGACCAGGAAACATTAAGTCTATGTAAAAACCAAATTAAGATTTTTTTGCATCGTTCAAGAATGAAAGGAAAAACATGGAAGGAAAATGGAAACAATGTAAATAGTTTGTAATTCAATTAAGATTATTCATTATACATGACATAAATGAATACATTATATTAGATTTCATCATGTATTTTGTAAAATATATCTTTAGACTAAAATCTAACAAACTACGTTAATGAAATGTAGCAAACAACATTTATTCTATCACTTTTTATTATTACATTTAAAACTATCATAATAATAGAACCATAATAATAAGATTTAGTGGACATAGTAAAGCCCAATGTAAAGTGAGCAGCCAAAAATGCACACTTACAATCTAAATTTACTAAACAATCTAAACAAAATAAAACATGTTCATTTATTGGATATTGTAAAAGAAAAAGACAAATTTGTTTTTGCATGTTAGCCAATTTGAGTGTAAATTGATTTTTAGAGAAAGGACTGATTTATTCTGTTTGAATGGCTAGTTGATATTTTACACAATGGGGGAAAAGTTACGTTTATAATTAACGGTACCGCAGACAGACCCATTGGACCCGGCACAAATGAGGTCGAGACTAAGACAAAATCAGGAACCGGACTTGAGGACTACAACACTACTAAACAGGAAAATTATGTTTAAAAAGTTGCATTACGTCTCTGTACCAACTGAACTTTTCAGCAGCTTCTCAGCAATGGTGTGAGGGTTTTGCTTTGGAGACCTGACCAGTCTCTCAGTAGTTTTAATAGAAAAGAAAGTTCCTGTTTTTTAAAAGCTTAAATTGAATGTCAATTTTTAACGGCATGACAGACAGTGGTTATTGCACAGTAGATTTTTATAGCTCATGCTGACTTTCTACTGTTTTTAGACCCTCAGTCAACTGCTTACAGCACACTCAAAGGGTCACAGAATATATTACGCTGTTGAGTTGTCGATATCTGAATTGGATTAAGCCTAACAAATAGATTAAGCTCTGAAAACATGAGTGGACCCTTTTTAAAGGTACCCAAAACTGCTAATGCGTAAATCTAAACAAATACACAATAATTCAGTGTTAAAATAAATTAATTACAGAGGCCAAAAGTCTTAGACCACTAGTGAAATTGGATGTTTGTGCAAAAGTTAATAGAGGAAAACTAAAAACTGCAATGGCTACTAATTTTCAATATATCAGCATAAAAATGAGATTTTTTGACACGTCCGGAAAGTAGATAAACAAAACCCAGTTAGACAAAGAATTCAGCTGTGACTGAATAACGTGCCTCTTTTAACAAAACCATTAAAGAAGTGCCTGTTACTGTTATCTCCATTTTGATTGTTTGACCCTTAGTGGGTCACGTGAAGCATTGCTCTTTTTCACACGTGGATCAGTTTCAGTGCATTAACTTATAAGTCACTTTTTAAAGAAAGTGTGAACAGCCTAAAGCAAAACCGGATTTGGTGAGAAAATTGAATTTGGGAGACTTTGCCTGCTGTATGAATATATAAATAAATAGAAATAAAATGTATGATGTAATGTATTGCTGTATGAATACCACTGCTTTTATATCTTTTATGACATGAATCCAATTTGTGTTTGCTTATTTATGACATGTTTATGATTGTTTATGATTTCTTTTCAAAAGAGTCAGCAGAATGCATTTATTAAATATAAATAATTTTTGAACACAAAAAAAAATACAATGGCAGCACGGTCCAATCCCAGGGTGGAGCGGCCTGGGTCCTCCCTGTGTCTGTGTGGGTTTCCTCCGGGTGCTCTGGTTTCCTCCCACAGTCTAAAGACATGTGTGTTAGGTTAATTGGTGTCTCTAAAGTGGCCCTCAGTGTGTGACTGTGTGTGTGTGTGTGTGTGTGCCTTACGATGGATTGGCGTCCCATCTAGGGTTGTTACTGCCCTTGCGCCCAGAGTTGCCGGGTGGGCACCGGCTGGCCCGCGACCCCATGTGAATTGAGCGGAAGATAAATAAATGAATGAATGAAAAAAAACCAACAGTAATTACAAGAACAATATGTTTGTATCCAAAGTAAGACTTTTAGTATCTTAGTAACCTCACTTCTATCACAAACAGGTTTCGATGCTAATGGGATGTTAACACACAGCTATACTCGGTTGTTGCTATGGCAACACCAGAGTGACTTTTTGTTCGCAAAGATTGAAAAATCATGCTTGTTCTGGAAAATACCGTCATTACTACTGAAAAACGTGTTCTGCACGTAACACACACCTACTGATAGCTGTTCCTCTTGAGGTATGTGTGTGTGTGTGTGTGTGTGTGTGTGTGTGTGTGTGTGAGACCTTAATTTCCTCTCCACTTCCCGTGTGTGTTTGCCGCTTTTAATACGTTTCTTGAATTGATCTTGAGCATGCTCGCTCAGCTTCAGGTCTTTCCTTGTGATGCAGGTGTTTCACTGTCTGTAAGCTCAGATTCCTGTCTGAAAGCTGCCAGCTTGTCCTCTGTGCCTCGTTGTCCAACATTATGAAACCCAATTTCCTGTTTCCTGCCTGGATACCTTCTGTGGCCCAGATTCTCTTTTCGCGAGGTTTTCGCTGCCAATTCGTGTGAGTTAATGGGTGATAGTCGTCTCTCTGAAGTCACATATGGAGGAGGAACCACAAGCGGCCTTTGTGCTAGCGAGGAGAACTCAGCTTCTTCTATACAGACAACATTCAGGTTTTCATTAAAATAAAGCCTGAGGAATTACATGTAGGGAGTTTTAAAAAATATCCTGGCATGGAAATAAAGGCGCGCTTTGATTAAGAGACGTCGTGGCCTTCATTAGCTCTGATTGGAGCTCTGGAGAAAGGATTAGCCCTACAGACAGCTGGGGGTTTCGCTAGTATTAGACTAGATGGGCAAACATGTCGTGTTTGTTAAAGTTAATGGCGCATTAGGCTCGTCCTTTTAAGTCGGGATGATTTATTGCATTTATCTGGAGGTTTTTCCCACCCACACTTGTCTGTATCATCAGAGTACATGCTCCGGTTTTTAATCACGAGTCCCAGAGGTGGAAATTGTAGGCAGTTTTTATGGTAATCTCTGCATTTGCTTCTTTTCAGAGCTGTACAGCAAATTGGTGTGACACTTTTCTGAAAACATCCCGTAAACTTCAGTGAGTTTGGCCTGAAAGGGACCTTTATTCACTCCTGACGTGCCTGTAATGTATTGCGTGTTAAAATCACTATTATCATATTTTCGTAGTCCGGCCGCTGATCCCCAGAGCGGCCCATGTGTTCTGCGTTAAAGCCGCTCGTGTTTGGCAGCGCTGTCAGTGCCCGGGAAATTCTACCCCATATATTATGACTAATGGTCTTTTCATTTTCAGCAAAAGCTCTATTAGATGTTAATGATTGTGCTGTGAAGTTCAACATGGTGCCTCAGTGCAAAGATCCAAACTCCAGAGATCTAACACAGCTAACAAACCTAACCTTTACCCAAAGAGTCAAATTATTCACGGTTTACAAGCCCATTTTTATATACATACCATCTTATGGAAAGGTTTGGGCACCGCAGATCTTTAATGACATGTTTTGGACATTTTATTAAAAATGGTTACACAACCTCGGCAGAGAACAAACACGTATTCGAGTACTGTGCAAAAGTCTTAAGCCACCATTAGATGTGTTGGTTTAGCAACTAAATAATGACTATATACACTGCTCACAGAAATTAGGGAATACAGTGTTCCCTCATTCATGGCGGGGGGTTACGTTACGTTACGTAGGGACGCTAAATTTATTTAAGTATTTCTACACTATTTTAGAAGTAGAACTTGCAGCACGTTTGGGTAACATCGTAGGGCTTGAATGAATTCAGTCTATAATGAAACTTTCACAAACAGCGAACACAAAACCGC